>JAOVYU010000022.1:4362553-4377924 GCA_025674565.1 Synodontis membranacea
GGGAAGAGAGAGAGAGAGAGAGAGAGAGAGAGAGAGAGAGAGAGTAATGAAGCTATTGGTTAAGACCTTATCACAAGGGGCACACATGAGAGGAAATCATATCACATAATTTGTAGTGTATGTTACAAATAATCTAGGGTTTGGGTTTAACCCTTTGTGGGCAGCTCTAGTCCAATTCTGTGGCAAAACTGGCTGTACGGCTCCAAACATCACACCATGAATGTGTTAATAGAAACCGCTAATAGAAATTAAATATATAATCAAGTAAATAAATACATAATTATTAAATTAAACTTTAAAGGTCTAGTTACATCAAATGCCTTGCTTACAGGCAGAGGTGTCAAAAGTACACACATTCTTTACTCAGGTAAAAGTATAGATTCCTTGATTTAAACATACTCTAGTAAAAGTTTGGAGTATTGACTTAACTTTTTACTCAAGTGAAAGTAAAAAGTACAGGCTCCAAAACATACTTAAAGGACATAAGTATAAAGTAGCGGAAATATTGTTGGGGGGGAATTGGTGGAAATATTGATGACGGGTGGGGGTGATCGGCGCAAATATTATTCCCGGAGCAGACGGACGGACGGACGGACGGATGGGGGGGGGGGGGGGGAAATGTAACAACCCTAATTTAAAAATGTAAGAAGTAGAAAGTACGGATACTCATGCTAAAATGTAAGAAGTAAAAGTCGAAAGTAGGCACAAAAAAAGTAGCGAAGTAAAGTACAGATACCTGAAAATTCTACGTAAGTACAGTAACGAAGTATTTGTACTTCGTTACTTCCCATCTCTGCTTACAGGTCTGGATAAGCAACTAACATGACTGAACTAAGAAAACAGTTAGCTTTTTGTGCTTTATTAGTGATTAATGTACCTAAATACTCTAAATTAGTCACTCCAGATGAAACATCTGATTTGAACTTGAAGCAGAGAATAAATCATTCATTTTTAAACTTTCTGTATTTGCCATTAACTTACCCTATTACGGCATATTTATACTTTTAACTTTGTTTCCCTATAACTGTATGTCCTGTCCTGTTTTATTGCTTAAATAAAGAAAGCATTCCCCTAATGGTAATTGAATTATCACTCCCAGACTGAGCTGCACATTATTTGTTTTATTTTACAACCATAGAGAAATAATGCATCCTACGACAACCATCATCCTTAATTAAATTTCACAAAATGAAAATAATTATGATAGTCATAGTGCTGGGAACATTCAGTGAGTTTCCTCCATGTGACAAAAACACAGTCTCAGCCCTTTTATGTTCTTGTGCTTTCTATTTTATTTTGCCCCTGTACACACTAATGTATATACAGTGTACCCTGGGTTATGATAGAGACACGGCATTTTATAGTCTATAACACTGAGATCAAATCAATGTAAGCATATTGTTAAATGAAATAAAAAAAAAATAGCAAAAAAAAATCTGATTTTATAACTCAATAAAAAGAAAAAGTTCGATGCTTAGATGATACATCAATGCTGCAGCGAAATGAACACACAGTGCCTTGAGGATATGGTGACTATGCTTCTTAAAGTGGCTTTATTCCTTTCATGCGGTGCATTTTATCACCTCTCTCCCCAAACACACACCAGTCATTCATTTTGTGTTTTCTCATGGGCTGTGGCTATACTTTACAGCAAGGGCAAATACCTACGATAGGTCAAATGCAACTGCAGAAGTTTGCAAGAAACATAGTCTTGTGTTATATATAGAGTTTTCATGCTTCCTCAGGGGGTTGTAATAATTAAACCTGGTCTAATGGTTATTGCAGCAATTAAATTACTGCAGGAACTTGCCAATCCTTTACTGCAAACTCAAGGTTGAAGCTAAAAAAGATGCTGTTATGTAAATAATCAAGGTCAATAAGCAAATTTCCTGTGGATTTCCTTTCCCTTTTTTCACCTTTATGTTTTAATATGTATTACTTTAGAAATTCCTATAGAGAAAAAATACATCAGTATACCTGGGGACTGCCAAATGGACTGCCTTTGATACTGCAATAAGTATTAGCAAAATCTCCACTTGCTATTTTACCCAACCTGAGGTGTATTTAGAGGATCTACTTATTAGCCCCATTCTAAAAAGACTTCTTATTTATGAAGCCTAAATGCCAGCCAAATAAAGAATAATAAATGCCCTTAAACTGAAGTGTTGGTCAAAATTACTGTACATACAGAAAACTGAATATTTTGAGATATATAATTCAATTAGTGATACAAATAAATCATTCTTTGACGTAATCAATACATTTCTCACACAAATTTTTAATCGCATCAGGAAAAAAAAAAGATGTTTTTGGTTGTGCCTTCATCCAGGAATGCAGCTCTGTTTCTTTGACCTCGTCATCACTCCCAAATCTTCGTCCCCTCAAGGCGTCCTTCAGTAGTCCAAACGCATTGCCCAAGACGAGGGCTGTCTGGAGGATGCTGTGAGATCTGAAATCTGTCACATCCGCGCCTCCTCCCCCGCGCTCGGATTCGCCCGACTACTAGCCTGAGGAGGTGCGGTGTCTATGTCAGGGTGACGTTATCCTGTGTTTGTGTCCTGTGTTCCTACCTCTTCCTCTGAAGTCTTGTGTTGGGTTCTGGCTGCTCACTTCCTCGTGTGGTGATTAGTTACGTTTTCTTATTGGTTTATTAGTTTAACCTTTGGTAATTAATCCCCTTATTTAAGCCAGCCTGACCTGCTCTCTCCGTTCACTCTCTGTTGTGGTTTTCCTAGTAACCTATCTCATTGGTAACCCATGTCTCTGTGTTCCATAGTTCCAGCCATAATCCCGAGTGCATTCCAGCCGCCGCCAGTCGGGCTTACTGTAGAGTCGCAGTTCTTAGCTAAAGCTACGCTACCGCTATAAGCTGAGCTACGCTACCACCTCAGGCGAGGCGACGCCATCAGCTACAGCACGCTACTGCTATGAGCTAAGCTATGCCTTTGTCTCCGGCTACTGCTGAGCCGCGCCACAGTCCCAAGCCAAGCTCTGTGCCTAGCTTCCAGGTTCGCCGAA
Organism: Synodontis membranacea; assembly: GCA_025674565.1. Classification (NCBI taxonomy): domain Eukaryota; kingdom Metazoa; phylum Chordata; class Actinopteri; order Siluriformes; family Mochokidae; genus Synodontis; species Synodontis membranacea. Next base: position 4,365,572 of record JAOVYU010000022.1, read on the forward strand.
GCCTTCCCTTCACCGACGCTACCCACGGACAACGAGCCTAACTGCAGGCTAGACTACGCTCACGCCGAGAGCCTCGTTGAACTGTGTTATTCTCCTCAGCTAAGTGTTTGTGTTGCTTTCCTAAGTCTCTCCACCCTACGGGGGTTTGCATTTAAAGACTGTCTTCTGCTTATGCAAGACTGCGTATTCACTAAGTGCTTCCAAGCGCGTGTGCTTATTTGGAAAACTCCTATGTTTACTGCTGATATTACTCTGCCTCCCGGCTGGATGCTAGCGTGCTGCTACCTTGAATCCTAACGGCTAACTCCTTATTCATTGAACTGTCTTATATAAATACTCTCTTTGCTTTATTCCTGCGTTTGTGTCCGCCTCCATCACAGGGACATGACAAAATCTCAATCTACGAATGGCTGTACAACTTTCTGAATGTGTCATGATGGTGTTAGTAAAAACAAGATTTGGAGAAAGAAAGATTTCCTTCTTAAATTCTCCAGCACTGTGTTATATACAGTAGATGTATGCAATGTTTATGATTGTGTTATAAGGGAACTATGTAGGTACCCCTTCCAAATAATTATTACCACATGCAGTACCTTGACTGAAGAAGCAAAATCAACTTTTATTTAATGCTGCCCACACTACAGTCTGAAAATATTCCACATTTAATTAAATAAATAGGACTGCAACATTCACCTGCTTATTAAAGAGTTGTAGAAGATGATTTGCTGTTGCATACTTTGCACAACTTTGCTTGGTTTGCTGCTAAAAGACCATGCGAGATGTGCCATCACGTTGTGTCGCCCGCAGTCCTCATGCTCTCGATGCCAAAGAGACTTCTCACAGGCTTCTTGAACTGTGTGTTTGGCACAACCGATGAAAGCTTTAGTCGGCCGGGCTTCATCTGGAGCTGCTTCCAGGCTGATTAGAGTACATGGCCAACAAACTTCATTGTAGCTCTACAGTATGTATGCTTTTAATGATATGCTGATATATCACATACAGTTAAAAAAAAATAAGCAAACAACCCATTTAATTTCATAACGCATACATAGAGTACGTTACAAAATTGACATCCATGCTAGACCTACACAAGTACATCTGGTTGAAATGTATTTGTAATGAATTATTTTACATCAAGTGTTTCAAGAGATTGCAATAACTATTCTTACACCAAACAGCCTTATAGGACTTACATACATGTATAAACAATGGATGGACACTTTAAAAGGAACGCATCTTCGTTCATGCAGTTTTCAAATGTGCAAGTCACATGACAGCAGCACAATAATAATTAAATTACGCCGGTACAGATTGATCATTTTAGTTAAGATTCATGTCATCCATCAGAATGGGATAAAATGTGACCACTGCGGCTGTAACTGTGGCACGGCTGCTGGACAGACAGACAGACAGACTGGTTTATTTTCATACACTACGGGATACTGTATGAAAAAAAAAAAAAGAAGAAAGGAAAAAAAAACCCATCAGTATCAGTTTTGCAGGCTGACATGCTTTGTTGATGATAAAATGCACAATATGTCAGAATGCACAGCATGTTGAACCTTGATGTGAATAGGCTACGACAGCACAGCACCGTTAATGCGTTAACGTCAGCTATGAACAACAATCTGAGGCTACGGTAAGTGCAGGCTCACTAAAACTCTACAGGTAAATATTAGAAGAAAAAAAAAAAAAAAAAACAGCTGGTTCATTCAGTCTTCACCTATTAAGTCTTCCTATTGAAAGGGGACACATTATGAAAAATTATGATTTCTGTGCTTGTATACATGCCTTTGGTTATCCAGAGTGCAACTGGGGCAGTTTGGCTTTTTTTATATGTTTGATCATAGTCACTTCAGATGTTTGTTTTTTTTTTATTTTATATGCAAACTAGGCTGCATTTACATTCATGTTTTTTTTTTTTCTTTCTTCCTGTTTCAACTGACAAGTCAAATTATACACGTTGATTCTGTTCCTTCATGTCTTAAATCTTCACTTGTCATTTTGGTTCAAGGGTAAATGCAAATGAACGCTAGAACCAGCTTAAAGGAAGGAAGAATAAGTAAGAACCGCCATGATGTAATCCCACGAAAACGCAATTCGAGCAGCTAACAGGGTGTAATACGACGCTAACTCATGAGAGCAGAGCACACGTTGCTAAGTCTAAATCTAGGATGAGAATATATCTACTCAGAATTCATACCGCATACTGTATGTATAACCCGTGGTGTGTGAGGGCAGGAGACATGTGCGTGTGCTCGTGTTTTATTAGGGGTGTTGCAGTCGTAGTATCTGTCACAGGCCAATGAACAATCAGACAAAAGTGAGGATCAAAGCATTAAACATGGAATGCATGAACTTGGGAAATGGGAAACACTAATGCACACTAAAACTTTGCACTGAGGCAAATGTCAGGTTATATGTACACTAAGGCTTAACACTGAACAGACGGAGACCATAAAGTAACACACCAATGACAAAACTGGGGCGGAGACAAGATGAGAAAAGTGAAAGAAAAAAAAAAAAAAAAAAAAAGGTGCATGGCGTTGTAAACAAATGCACATGGCAAAGTAAACAAGTGCACATGGTATTGTAAACAAACACACATGGTAATGTAAACAAATACACATGGGAAAATAAACAAACACACATGGGAAAATAAACAAACACACATACCAAAGTAAACAAAACACATGGCAATGTAAACAAATGCACATTGCAAAATAAACTAAATGACACAGCAACGTAAACAAAAGCACACTGAAAATCAAACAAAAGCATGCTGCAAGGTAAACAAATGCAGATGGGAAAATAAACAAAAGCACATGGGAAAGTAAACAAGTGCACATGGTAATGTAAACAAACACACATGGTAATATAAACAAATACACATGGCAAAATAAACAAACACACATACCAAAGTAAACAAAACACATGGTAATGTAAACAAATGCACATTGCAAAATAAACAAAATGACACAGCAACATAAACAAAAGCACACTGAAAATCAAGCAAAAAATAAACAAAACCACATGGCAAAGTATACAAACACACATGGCAAAGTAAACAAAAGCAGAGTGCAAAGTAAACAAATGCACATAGCAAAGTAAAAAAAAAAAAAAAAAACACAAGGCAAAGTAAACAACTACACCTGGGAATGTAAACAGATGCACATAACAAATAAAACACACTGGTGCAGTAGCATGTGATATGTTGTAATCTTGTAAACACACCATGAAAATTTAATTTAATGTTCATTAAATTTAATGAAGACCTTGATGGGTTTTTTGGGAGGGTTTTTTTTGTTTGTTTTTTTTTTATTTTGAATCCTAAGAGTGGCTTTCACATATGCAGTAGAATACTTCCCCCCTTCTCAGGTACAATTGCAACAAGTTCCCAAGAATGCCTCAGTGAGGTGGTCTCAGTTCCATTCCAATAAACCTTCAGTGCTGTTAAATATTAGTGACACTTAACCGATTTATGTATTATTTATGGGCAAGCATTATTCCTGTAGATCTGCTAAACTATTGCACAAGCAGGAAACTGTGGCAGGGCAGAGCTGTAAAGAAACTAAAACAAACTGAAGAAGCAATAAAAAAAAGTATGAAGTTTTGCTCTGATTCTGACTCAACTAAAGCTTATAAGTGTAAAAGGATCCTAAGGGTGTTTTCACATATGGAGGCTTAGGACAGTTTATATCGAGCCCTGTTGTGTTTACCCCCTCGGTGCGGTTCTTTAGGCAGGTGAGAACCCATAAATCATACTCGGATTGAAAAAAAAGAGGAATCTGACCATGATGGTGTCTGTCCACTTCCAAGTGAACTTTAGCGCCATTCAATTTCAGTGAAAAAACGATTTGACCTCAAATTCGACCCGACTGCCGGAAGTGAACCAACCATTCCATGTCTAATTTTTGGCCAGGTTTGAAAAATGAGCCAAATGTGATGAGTTCTGGATATTTAGGATGATAAAATAAACACCGGATGCCATAAATGAAATGTTAATGTGAGAAAGTATTAATTCATATAATTATCTAAAATGTTATTTAGTGCAAGCTCTGTGTTCTCGGTGCTTATAAATGTGCTTACATTTTTACTCACCATATTTCTGAAAGAATTCCATGAGTACCTTTTTGCATGTGGTGTGAAATCAAACTTTAAATCTATGTGCCGTTACTTCTTATAGAATCGTTGCTACATCTCCTCCATGCAATTGTTTTTTTTTTCCTCCTTCATTTAACCTGACCCTACAGCAGGATATAACAGGTGTGTATTGAATGCAGTTGCTCTTATTACTTCGGAAAAAAGATCAACCGCCTAGCCGGCGGAGCTCTAATGCAGACAGAAAGGCCATTTAAAGCTCTCCAAACACATTGCATCCTCTGTACTGAAACAGTAATGGACAAAGAAAAATTTGCTTTGACAGACTGAGATTTAAACACTAGCTAGAACTGGACATAGACACAAGCTAGAGCTAGACAGTTGGATGTGTTAGTTAAGCACAATGACGTACTGTCTGGACACCCTGCACTACTGACAAAAAATTTTTAAAGCTGTTTATCCTGTAAAACAGAGGTCCCCAAGCGCCGGTCTGTGGACTGGTACCGGTCCGTGGATCATCTGGTACCGGGCTGCAAAGAAAACAACTTGTGGTTAAAATTATGGTTATTTTTCTTTCATTAGTCTTCCAGATCTTATTTTGAAAAACGACTGTTTCCACCCTCGCCTCAGTACCGCACTTGACTCTGGCATGCCATTTCACGCATCAGCAACACAAACTAACCCTTGAAAAATATAAGCCAAAAACAAAATTCACTGGAGAGCTTTTTCGGGAAGGAACAAGCAAACGATTGGAAAGCAGAAGGGTCACAGACTGGCAGCAAAAACAAAGCTGCATTTAAATGAAAATACCAAGATTCCTATCTAAGTTCATCGCAACAGGTGACAACAAGCTCCACACCCACTATGCGAACTCCTCTACCCGTTCCACGGAAAAATTTTCATGCATGAAACCGGTTCGTGGTACAAGAAAGGTTGTTGACCGCTGCTGTAAAATACAGCTGTGCTTATACTTGTATTGTATTTATGCAGCAGGTCTACAACACTCACTCACTCACTCATTTTCTATACCTCTTATCCACTGTGGGATGCAGGGAAGCTGGAACCAGTTTGAGCTGACCAAAGGTAAACCATGGATGGGTTGGCAATCAATCACAGGGCCAACTCAGAGAAGAATAACCATTCCCACTCATAGAGTAGTCGATCAACCTACAGTAATCTGCATGTCTTTGGAGTGTGGGAGGAAACCAGAGTACCCAGAGGAAACCCATGCAGTCATGCAAGAACATGCAAACTCCCCACAGAAAGGCACCCTGGTCAACCCAGGGAATGAACCCAGGACCTTTTTGAAACCAATATATCACCGTGCCACCCTAGATTATTATCGAGTAATGTGGCCAAATGTTCCATTTATTTTTGCTCTGCAAGTGGAAACGGATCCCAAAGAAGCCACACTCACCTTAAAACCCACCAGAGACTCACACTGATCTGTGTATTCTTATTGAAGGTACTTTCAGTAAATCTGGTTTTCTTTGTTCCTTGTCATCTGATAAGCTTTCGGATTTAAAGTCAGAAGGTATATTCCTGAAAAACTATCATTTGGCATGTCGCTAACACCTTCTGAACTAGAAACTTTTTGAACTAGGAAGTGGAATTTTACATGAATGAGTGGAGTGCTACACACAGTCAACATCCCAGTTGGGCAACACTTCTTGACCAAGGAACTTATTGGACTGGAACTAACTGTTAATAATTATTATGAAATATAATATGAGGCTTAAGAATCCAACAGAGGCTAATGTACAATATAATTTGCTTAAAAGTCATTTTGAATTTTCTTTGTATCTCGGACCTGTTAACACCTGAAGGATACAGTACCTTAAGGATGCCACAAAAAAAGGATAATAATGAAATTGCACAGTTGAATTTTCAGGGCTTTCACTTAATATTTGGCCATTTATTTTAAATAATGTCTATTACGTAATGACCATCAGAGTGCCATGGTGTAGAAAAACCCTTTGGATATATACATATTTTTAATTCGACTTTTCAACCTTGCCTTGGCTTTCTGCAAAGATCACATTGGATAAATAAGCATCTAGAAATCTTTCTGTAAAAGTCTCATATACAAAGTTCATCACCAAAAAAAAAAAAGGCAAACGTAGCCAACAGAATAAAGATGACTGAATTTATCAATATTTATTAAGAGCACCAGTAAGGCTCCTGTTTAATCAGAGTGATATTTTTTATTATTATTATTTCACCTACTGTATCTACAATATCTTGTGGGTTTTCTTCCCCCCATAAATAGATTTCAAATGTTGTAGTGGGCGTCGTGATTGCTTGTCTATAACACAATCAGACAAACCAGGAAACGTCTGTCACATAAATATTTTTGTTTTTCTCAAACGTTCAGCTTATTTCAATACCTTTTGATTTACATATGGATACAAATATTTACTTTGGTCATGATTTCCACCTTCCTATCATGGTTCCCATGGTGACAAGCACCATACGTACTTATGTTTTGGTACTGTCTGTACCCATGGTCAAGCTGTGTCCGCCTCTTCTGTGTTAGACAGACTTAGGCTACATCCGAATACTCATACTACCGTACTATATAGTATGCAAAAAGCAATATGCCATAACCAGTAGGGTATCCGAATACTACGTGGGCATTTAATAGTAGTTGATGTACTATGGGTACCACACTTTGCTACACTAAGATATCCCAAAATTAAGGGAGCCTGAAGAAGAAGAATTGGAGGAGGAAAAAACTGCCAGGAGAAATGGCAGGCCGAAGCAAAGACGACTGCTGTAGAGTTCAAGTGGTGTTTCTGGCAATTTGCAAAAATAAAAAAAATTAAAAAATAAATAAACAGCTTGCAGATTTCGTGGCAAATGTAAGTATAAGTCATCTGTGAAATTCCGCATCAAAGGACAAGTAAGATGGCAGTGGAGTACTGGATGTCTGAATTGTGTCTTTACTACTCACTCACATACTAATAATACGTACTACAGCTTTACTTTATCTGTGTATAACTCGCTGTTTCTTAATATTGTTGCAAAGTCTTGCATGTTTCATATCACTAAGACCAAGTCTTGTTTTCCGCTTTCACTGCCTGAGTTCTTCAACTGCTACCGAGGTTACGATTCCGATTATGGATTGATTTATTCTTGCCGGTTGTGATGTGATGACTTTAATTCCTGGCTTGCCCCAAAATAAATAAATAAATAAATAAACAAATGAAAACCCCTTTAAATACTTATTGAAATATACCGTATGCATGAAAAAAAAAAAAAAAAAAAAAAAAAATCAATGAATCGTTCATGAATGCAGTCAAAATGCACTAAACAACATATGTTTTGTTCTCCACTCCGTTCGCTTTCACAAATTTGTATTGATTTAGGACTAACCTGAGCACTCATTATTCAATCTGTGCACAAGTTTCATTTTGTATTGTTATTAATAATTGTGACAGTCATAAGTATCTGCGGCTGACAGATAGCAAGACCATAGCAATAATTTCTTAGCAGTTCAATATCCGTGAAATATCAAAAAAAAAAAAAAAACATTAAAATGGGGAAATTGACATCATCCATTAAACCTGACGTGTCTATATGAATTCACTTACAAGTAAATACGTTTGTAGAACATACAGTAGAAACAACTGAATCCCATGTAAGAGTAAAGTGAATAAAAGTACTTTGTATAAGATACTGTATGGCAATTTCTAGGAAATTAAAACTGCTCATGAAACTTATAATGACATGACTCCTACAGAGAGCACATACTGTACAGCATGTTCATAAAAAACGTGGCGATGAATTTAAGCCAACTGTAACAAATAACACTGTTCTGATGTTTTCCCAGAAGGAAACGTGATCTGGTTGAAAATGCTCAATGCAAATCTTATAAAAGTGCAGTAACTCCAGCTTCTAACAGTCTTAAATGTTAACTGGTCAGTTTTTATATGTGGACCTGGTGACACTAGGAATAAGAATTCTGCCTGATAAGTCAGACTTTTTTGTCAGCATCATTTATCAGGCCTGACCAGGAGTTTCAGATAGCCATTTGAGACCGTCTGGACTCCACAGGGAAGGCTGAGATTGACAGGTGAAAGCACTACTAGGATCTACTCTGACCTCATACTTTAGTAGAGTTGTAGCGAAATTCATAAAAGGCAATGTTTAGAGTTGGCACCTTAAGTCCCAAAGATATGTCAGTATTTATGTGGGAAATATTTTGAGCAGGATTTTTTTTTTTTTTTTTTTTTTTGCCACTCCATTCAGATCACTGGTGCACAGTCCAGTCCAACTTGGTAGATTTGTACAGATTAGGGATGGCTAAAGGAGGGTTTTCAGTAGCATCTGGATCACCATCATTAAACACTTTTAAGTTTGAAAATGATCAGGAATAGAAAATACAGAATGAATAATCTGTTCAATTAAATACAACACAACAAACAAACAAACAAACAAACAAACAAGAGAACATTAAAAACAGAAACTAAAGACGAACATGATAACATATAAATGGGACAATGTCAGGAACTGAAAAAAATATTAAATAAATATTATATAAATATTAAATATTGCCCCTATATGCCTGCACAAATAGTGGTAGGCTAGGTTAAAGTATTCATTATTGCAATTTTGGTTCAATTTGACAACATGGTTTCCACCCTCTGTATTCAACAGCTTATTGAATAGCGCATGATGTAACACGTCCTATTATTTTTCATTTGTGTGCACATCTCAATGAAACCATAACCTATGACTTCGAGCACATAAATTGTGATGTGTAGGTAGGATGTAGCAATTTCATCACGCTTATATTTCACCATTGTTTTTGTTCGTTTGTTTTTTTCTTTTGTTCATTTTGTTGTTTCCTGTAAAGATCCACAGTTTTATGGATCAGCTCACTGAGCACTCATATTATTGAGCATCAGTCATTCTCATAAATGTTAAAGTGACAATAACTGAATTATTAAATAGCAGTGCCGTAATCCATATTTTCTCTGGTTTCCTCCTATAGTCCAAAGACACGCCGAATATGTTAAATGGCTACTCACTCATTTATCGGCTGCACATCCATGATGCGAATCTCCCGTCCCACCACATCCCAAAGGTGCCCTATTGGATTGAGATCTGGTGACTGTGGAGACCACTGGAGTACACTGAAGTCATTGTCATATTCAAGAAACCAGTTTGAGATGATTTGAGCTTTGTCACATGGTGCATTGTTATTTGTGACATGCTGGAAGTAGGCATCAGAAGACGGGTCCAGTGTGGTCATAAAGGGACCAAGTTCCAATCACCGACATCTGATTCAAGGCTCGACGCGTTGTGTGTTCAGAGATGGTATTCTGCATACCTTGGTTGTAACGGGTAACTTGGATACTTGAGCTACTGTTGCATTTCTATCATTTCTAACCAGTCTGCTTATTCTCCTCTGACCTCTCACATCAACAAGGCATTTTCGTCCACACAACCCCCACTCACCTGATATTTTCTCTTCTTTGGATAATTCCCTGTAAACCCTAGAGATGATTGGGTGTGAAAATCCCAGTAGATCAGCAGTTTCTGAAATACTTAGACCAGTGCTTCTGGCACCAACAACCATTTTGAACCTCATTCAAAGTTACTTAAAGCCCCTTTCTGCAGAACTTCTAGATCTAGATGCCTAAATGCATTGAGTTTCTGTTATATAATTGTCTGACAACCAATTAAAGTGGGTGGGGGTATATATATATACTGTATAGTACAAGGTTAGACTGGTGACTCAGTAATTAAAGTGCTGGGTTACTGATCAGAAGTTCAGGGGTCCAAGCTGCCACTGCCGGGCCCTTGAGAAAGGCCCTTAACACTACTGTATCTGTCTGGGGTGCTGTATCATGGCTGACCCTGGCCTCCTAACGAAGTGAAATATATGAAGAAAAGAATTTCACTGTGTTGTAATAAATCAGTGACAATTAAAGGCTTTTTTTCCCCTCTCTTCTTATTGAAAGTTTATGGCTCATTTAGAAGTGTCAGAACATTCTACTGCTTAAAAGCGTGGGCAGTTTTTTTTTTTTTTTTCCTTTTTTTCCCCCTTTTTTCAGCTGACTGGTGTCTTTTAGGGAAAAAAAAGAAAGAAGTGAGAAAAACAAAGAGGATAAAGCCTGAATACTTGTTCAAAAGATATTTAGCCACCTACCTTCCACTTTATTCCTCATAATAACTCTTCCAAAGGCTCCAAGGTATCTCTCATTATCATGACTGGAGGGGAAAAAAAAGCAGTTAAAATGTCAAACTACATTTCACAAATCTTCAAATTTAAGTTTCCATAATTACCTTGCCGAACTGATAGACTTCACAGGAGCACATTTTCTCAGAAAAAAAAAAAAAAAACATAAATGCCACTAAAAGGCATTCTGCTGTCTTGTCAAAGTCTTTTGACGTGGAACTAAATGGGAGTTTTCTGTAAAAAAAAAAAAAAAAAAAAAAAAAAAAAAAAGGACAAATTCAGAATCATTTAAAAATCAGACATTCTGAAAAATGAGAAGTTATATCTGGCTATCCTCACGACCTCACCCGTTAAACAAGATGTTTCTGCCCATAGATCTGATGCTCAACGGTTCTAATTTTTTTGGCAACATGCTGTGTAAACTCATCAAGTTGTGTGTGTGAACATCCCAGGGGATCAGCAGTTTAAAGGAAAAAATAAAAACACCAACTAACATGCCAGAGTTAAGGTCAATATGATGCGATGTTTACTGCTTAAAGTGTGCACTAGTAGCCACAATTATTGGCACCCCTTGTAAAGATTAAGAAAAAGGGTTAGAAAAATAAAAATCCACCTTTTGGTGAAGTAGCTTCATCTCACATTGAAATAATAAGAAAAATCCAACCTTTAATTGAAATTTATTTATTCAGATAAAAACAAACCCCTCTTCAAGAAAGAATTATTTAAAAATGTGCCACAATTATAGGCACCCCTGCATTTGAAATTCTGTGCAGCCTCCGTTTGACTAAGAAACAGCACTGAGCTTTCTCCTATAAACTCCTTTTCAGGTCACTCCACAAGTTTTCAGTGAGGTTCAGGTCAGTGGAAAGAGATGGCCTTGGCAGGAGCTTGATTCTGTGGTCAGTTAACAATGTTTGTGTTGATTTGGACACATACTGTACTTTACATCATTGACCTGCTGAAAGTTCCAGTGATGGCCCAGTTTCCGGAATTTGATTTAAAATGTCCTGGTATTTCATGGAGTCTATGATGCCATATACAGTACCCTAACAAGGTGTCCATGGCCTTTGGAGGAAAATCAGCCCCACAACATCACAGAACCTTCAATTTTTTCTGCAGTTGGAATAACATACTTTTCATTATAGCCATTCATTTTTACTCCATACCCCCCAAACCTAAGTGTTTTTGTCCAAAAAAAAAAAAAAAAAAACTATTTTAGGTTGATGTTATATTGTGTCTGTCTGTAAGTTCAATCCTCAGATCAATGCAGGAGAGAAACTCGCCCACTGTCAGATCAAATCTGAGAACAAGATCACCTGAAGTCCTTTAGGCCCCACAAACCTGGAAGCAGCTGCCCATGAAGCGAGGCATTCGCATGGAGGGAGGGGTATGTAACAAATACAGGCTGATGAAGAAAAGACTGTTTATAGCCTCTTTAATGTGAGTGATCACAGAAACATGTTTCTCGGACATTCCACAACATTAATTATCAATAAATAGATAACATTTATAATAATAATAATAATAATAATAAGAAGAAGAAGAAGAAGAAGAAGAAGAATAATAATAATAATAATAATAATAAGAAGAAGAAGAAGAAGAAGAAGAAGAAGAAGAAGAAAAAGAAGAATTGTCATTAATTAATTAATTAATTTTTAATTGCTGGGAAATTGCTGCTGTATAAGAGGAATTTCAGGTCATGCTGGAAAATACCACCAGTCATTGATTGTTTTATTACTTAAATAATACATCACTGGTAGCTCCCAGGGTGTGCAGCAGAAAAGCTTTCGCTCTATAATCCATCAGTTTGAATCCTGATGATGCCACAGCCACCTGTGGCCCAAGAGAGCAAAATTGGCCATGGACTCTGGGAAGGAGGGGTGGAATACTCTCTCTCTCTCTCTCTCTCTCTCTCTCTCTCTCTCTCTCTCTCTCTCTCTCTCTGTCAATCACAAGTGACACTAGTCAATAATGAGCACCTGTGAGCTCATTAATAAAGAGGTGTGTATTTCACTTTCCTTAGTGTGTGTTATTACTTTGAAAACAGAAACAAAGCCATAAGCAA
>JAOVYU010000022.1:4417226-4430393 GCA_025674565.1 Synodontis membranacea
TTCAGCAACTCGACTCCTGTCTCAATCGACTAGTTGACTAGACTAATTCAAGTCGTCCCGCTTCAACAAACTAAAGTAGTTCTGATTGGATCTCATTGTAAAGGTGACTTTAGCATGTCACAGGCCCTGTTTTATTTCTCCCTGCCTGAGGGGGCACTAGCGGGGGTTTTCACCACCACATAGAATAAAAGAAGTGGCAGCAGCTAAGCGAAAAGCGAAAAACAATAGCATCGGTTCATGCTATCGAGAGAAACCCTCGTACAGTTTATAGAAGTTTATACTTCTCATTGCGGGTTTCTTTTTCTAATTCCCTTTTTTCTGATTCCTCCTTTACATTGTCTTTGGCAAAGATTTTAGTCTCGTTTTTATTTGTTGACGAAAATGTCAATAACTTCCGTCATAGTTCTAGTCATTGAGCATATTTTTTTATTTAGTTATCGTCTTGTTTTTGTCAGAGAAGAAAAGGTTGTTGACTAAAACTATGACGAAAATTTTTTGTCAATGAAATTAACACTGCTTAGCATGTATTAAAAAATAAGCGCTCTCTCCTTGTTTGCTACTGGTCAGGTTTATAATTCTAAAGTGCATTCCTCTGTTTGTGTTTTGTCATGTTTGAAGTTCTAAAGCGCTCTCCTTATTTTGTTATTTGCCAAACTAAGCGTGTCAGTTACTGAGCATGTGTCAGTATCCAAGCTCTCTCCTTTGCCTGTTATTGGTCTGGTTTACATTCTAATGCGCTCTCCTTGGGTTTTTATTTCATGCTTAAGTTCCACGGCATTTCCCTTTGTTCTGGTTCTGTGCATTCCTACCATGTACAGATGCAGCCAATTTCTGGCTCCTCCTTGATGGGTCCATGGCTGATCCTTGACAGGTCCCTGCTGGGATCTGGATGGGACCTTGGCTGTAATGAGATCCCCCAAAATGATGTAATGAGCAAGGGGGCTGGCATGTTCCGCCCCTTAAATTTCTCTGTGTTATGTTCTTGCAGTGGTTTATCTATCCACCAGGAGGAGCAGTAAATTTGAAAGCTGGAGTGAGTACCTGAATTCAGGTGTAAATTATAAAGATTATAGATTTTGGGCACTGGTTTTGTATTTATATATTGCAATGTTTAATATAACTGAAGTAGTTGTCCACTGTATCTCTGTGCACCTTAATAGTAGTATATCTTTGTTTACAGTTGATGGACCATCAAGGTGTGGTATAGAAAATACAACTAATTTTGTTATACACTTAATCTTATCGTTATCTCTCAATACAGAACAAAGGGCAAAAGAAGATGCCTTTTTATTAAATATACTGTATAGTACAGTACCACAATGGGGACAAGTAAAAAGACAATAGGAGGCTCAATATTTTTTACTGCATATTGGATATATATGTCTAGTCCTGTCTAGCACTTTAGCAAACAGAATGGTGGTCTGACTGCTTTGTCGTGCCAAGCACATTTGTTTTGCCAAGAGGAGCACTGTAGACTCACTATAGACTCCTCTTGTTAATATTTTTCAATTCTTCATTTATTGATTTTTGCCATTGTTTTCTATGTAAATATCATGCCTGAGCTTGGGGAAAGAAGAAAGAAGGGAAAAGGGGGGGGGGACCAAGAGTGTTAGGGTTGCATTGCTATGTCTATTCCTAGCGTTGTGATGCTCCCTAACATGGCCAGATAGCAGGAATGAAGAGGTTATTATAGCACTGAGAGCAAACATGCACTCATATATTGACTGGAGCATCACTTCTACAGAGCAATTTTATGGTAAATTCTCTTCTGACAACTGACCAAGTATGATGATGAATGACATTCTTGAATGAATGAATGACATTCTCAGAGCTTTATTTATTTTTTCAGCCAACACTCACTTACAGTAGGTTTTTATCCTAATAGTAGGGTCTCAACCATTCGTCCCATTTTTTTTTTTTTTTTTTTTTGCTATTATCATGTACAAATGTATGAATTATAATTCGATGTATCTTAGTAAAGCAATAACCCATATTAAAAACCCATCAGTTTGCAAGTAGAATTCAATTTGTCTAATTCCCAGTAATTTATAAAGCTAGCGTCATGTACAAGGTATACAACATGTACCTTGATAAATCTCTTTCAGGATCCCAACCAGGGATATAACACAACATCTTGCTGTGACTTAGTCTTGTGAAGATTATTGGGTGGAACAGCTACGTCTTCTACGGCACGGAGCTGCTGTGGACAGGTTGTCTAGACCCAACAGACTCAGGTTGGTGGCACTAGAGCCACTCTGCTGCGTAAATCAGGCAAATTAATTGCTCCAGTACCAGTCATTTAACCAATTTTTCTGTCTTCTTAGAGTCTAGGCCTCAGCCACTGCCTGATGGAGCTGACGAGCTGAAAGTGAGCACTGATCACTTTCCTCCACTGTCAGCTCCTGTGGTGCCAGCAATGTCATTCAGGGGTCATGCCAACTCACTGCAGCATGGCTGTGTTCACTGCCAGGTAATGTAATTGGCCCATGTGTACCAACAGGGCCTCCCACACTTGGGCCTTTTACACAGTACCCTCAAACATCTAGGTTTGTCCAAATATTAACCTGGACCTGATTTTGTTCTTGCCAGTGAGGAAGACGTCAGCAATTACAAACCTCATTTTAACCATTTGTTACTCTGTCCTTATTAAGGCTATCTTTATATGGATATAGTCTAGGTGTGTTTATGCAAAAAAAAAAAAACATATCATTTTGGTGAAAAAACGTTTGCTTAATTTAGAGATACCAGAGTATGTTATAGGCAGAAAACAATATTTGGTGTCTGTGATATCCAACAAGTTTTCCCCAACTACTGTACTAACTGTTAAGGCATACATGCTGACTAATTGGAAAAACTCAATCCAAATCCTGACCAATAAACTTTATCCAAACACTTCTACCGAGCAGCCTGCTGTATTAATGAACCTAATTAAGCATGCGCTCAAGTACATAAGCATCACTCAGCAATGCACCAGCTACTGCATATTCATATTAAAAACATATTGATCTGTCCACCAAGATTTCAAGAAATTCTCAAAGCATATTGAATGGGAAGAATAAGCTTTAATAAGAATAAGAAGAGGAAGAAGCAAAGCTTTAAACAAGTCCAATAGTGAAACAATACTTCAATAAGTTATTGAATGTTTCAAAGGTTTCATTCAGACAGGAAATGTATGGTTGGATAATAGTAAAATATGAGAAATTGTCAAATATCTGAGGATTTCCCCCATCGCTTTGGATCTGTTTAGCAAAACTGAAATCCAGCAGACAGGATTATTAAAATAGGCTGAATTGGTTTGCCATACGTCTCCTGTAAAACTAGCAGAACAAAAGTTATTGTCTGTGCATGATTTGGCTATCTGTGGGAGCTTATGATTGATGAGGAGCACCTGGTATCTGTATTGTTTGCCTTGGACAAAGTCATTCTTACATCCAAACTCAAGTTCTTGTAGTGCAGCCCTAGAGGAACTGTATGGTAATGCAAAATTCAATCTGGCAAATGATGTATAACCCTAATTAGCAATCTGGTTGGTAGTTGGGCCAGAGAATGTTTTGACTTGTCTGGCACAAGATTCCAAGATCAGACATGCCAACTGACAGCACCACTAAAATAATCTGGCTTGGGTTTTGCTACACTTCTCCTGTAAAGCCAAGTATTCAAAATTTATTGGCTGCAAATCAAACATGCATGATTTGGCTAGGCGTGACGTTTTGATCAACGAGGTGCACATGGTATTTGTATTGTTCACCAAGAGGGAACTCTTACATCCGAACAAAGACTCTTGCAGTAACCCATATATAACCCAGATATAACTCAGGCAGTTAGAAGGAATGACTTGACTGGTCTGGATCAACAGATCATAAATTGTCAAAAAGGCAAAGTTTATCAGATCTCTCGCTGGTAATGTCAGGCTTTGGGGAAGGGTGTATATAGTACAATATCTCATTGTGTACAACAGTGTAGTGCGTGCGCTGCCAACCTGGAACGCAGTTGAGATCTTATCAGTGGGTAACAGAAGATTGGTTGCAATGTGCCATCATAAGGTCTGGCTATGGACTGCGATACAGACTGATGAAGAGTGAAGGGATTTATTTGTTTTATAAAGAAAAATATGGACCAACATTAGAATAAATGGGATTTGTGGGAGCTCTTGGTCTTCTCAGTTTCTTGGGTTTTGCTCTTCAGTTTTTTTAGTTCTTTTTTTTTTCCCGTTAAATTTTTTAGCAGGATGTCATTTAATCACAGAACTTATTTAGTCCATATCACAAACCTCACAGCACACAGATTAATTCACCAAACATAATAGTTCATGTGACAAAAGCCATGTGCTATTATTCTTCTTTTGGTTCTCTGCCCCTGTGATATCATTGGTCCGTTACTCATTATGTGCACCTGTTTTGTATCGTCACTATTCAGTTGTATTTATTTTCCGTCCTATTTGTTATCTATGTATTTTTGGACCATGTGAATTTTTTTTTTTTTTTTTTTGTATGTGTTTATTGTGCATTTTAGAGCTCTGAGTTACTATCTTTTTTTTTTCCCCTTTGTTTTTGAATTCTGTCTATCTGCCTTACATTGTTGGATTTATTTTGAATAATTACTTTTGCAATGATGAGTATACGCACTCAGCATGAGAATCAGACATTTCCATGGTTTGGTTGCCATCTCTAGCGTTGCTTCTTATTCATTCGCCCTGCATATTTGAATTGAGTCTAGTCCCAGTAAATAAAATCCAAGGCTTATTTGTAAGTAATATGTGGCATTTACTTTCCCTTGATTACTTTATTTAAAAATAAATAAATAAATAAATAAATAAATAAATAGTAAATAGAAATGAGACAGCATGCTGGTAGGCTTTCTGTTATAATAAAACCCCCAAAGGCACAGATGATCCGTGAAGCTGCCAGTTCTAAAAGAGCACACTGGGAATAATACTGAATCAGGCTGTGTGCTAATTTTGCTTTACTAGCATGCCAAAAAGAAAAAAAAAAGGAAACGCGCAAACTTTGTAATAGATTCTGACAAGGATCTGATGACCTGCCTCAGATTAAAGAAGGAAAAGGTTAGTTGCATTAAAAATACTCACTTGAACAGATTTATTTACCCTTACTTTGACTTTGATTTCCTCTCTCATTGACTCAAGTTTCACCTTTAATTTCTGTTCCTCTGCCAACAGATTCTTCCATCAATAATAATTGGACTGCTCCTGGTGTCTTCAGATGCCAAGATGCCTGATTTAATCAGAAAGATCAGGAGAGACTATCAGCTAAAACTAAACGAGCAAAGCAGCTGACGAGAGCTAACATGCCTGTTCCACTGACACCGAGGCATTCGCATCAAAATAAACTTATCTATTCCCTCCTTGGCGGTAAAAGTATTCAGAAGACTAAGCATCTGGGTTCGTGTTAATTAACTTGGCATTAGCCATGTTTGGTTTTGTTTAGCGCTGGCTCATGGGCCTGTTTTAGAACTGTTAATTCATGCCTGTGGAACATGGGAATGCCGGTCCTTGATTTGAGCAGAATTAATGCTAGTCTTCCCTTGTGACACAGCCTCTCCTAAAATTTCACAGCAATTTAACAGTGCTGCCAGTCAGAGTTTCCTTCATATTTCCATATGCTGCTGCAGGAACATGAACAGAGAGAGAGAGAGAGAGAGAGAGAGAGAGAGAGAGAGCAAATAATAGTTCCTGCATGTATTTACTGAAGATTTCTCCAATCTTTTTCCACATTTTCTCCCTCATTTATTCACGGCTAATTCACACCCACGGCACAGCTCTCGCCATCACATGGCAATCACCAACCAGGGACGCCGAAGACTATCACATGCTTCCTCTAAGGCACATGAAGCCAGCCGACTGCATCATCTCGCACTGCTGCTCAGGCAGCATCAGGGGCAGCGTAACAAACTCAGACAAGTGGAAGTGCTATCCTTCCACCTCCGCACACATTAGCTCTCAGACGGACATGATTGGTTATTGCCATGGTGATTGATAGGGAAGAGAGGCTATGTCACCCCTCCCTCCCTGTGAGCACGGCCAATAGTTCTGTTTGTCTCCCAGCCATGGATGGCTGTTGCATCATCGGGATTCAAACTCGCGATCTCCGGATGATAGGGCAAATTTGTTTCTGTTGGGGGTTTTTTTTGTTTGTTTTGGGTTTTTTTTTTCACTCAGGAGCTAATTAAATGCCAACAAATGAAACCAGGAATTATGTGCATTAGATAGAATCCCAGTAGTACTTCATTATTATTCCTCAAGCTACAAAAGAATAGAAAAGCCAAAATACCTATTACTATTTGCAGTTTTACTGTTAAGCATTTGCATACATATGATAATGCATCGCCTAAAAGTCACCCCAAACCTAGGACACAAGAGACTGGAAAATAAACCGGCATCCAAACTGTTATGAATTGTTTCCCCTCTGTTTACTCTAACACTTCGATCCAAAAGTGATGTACTTGCTTCAGGCGATTTTCACTGATGATTAAGTAGGAAGTAGTTAATTATTATATGTAGAACAAATATCAAATGTCAAGTACATACAGACAAAAAAAAAAAAAAAAGATAAATATGTTAGTGTGTGTCAGTATTAATGCTACTAAGAGGAAAATATTAATTTATAAAAGAATGAACAGATAAAAAGTCTGGATCCATAGGCATGCTTCCTTATATAAAATGTAACATTTTTGCATGTAACGATGTTAGTTCTGATACATTAAGAAATGTTCAACATTCTTTAATTCAGCGGATACACGAGTGTCTCAGAGTTCAACTGACTCAATTTAAGCAGTTGCTGCAATATCTGTATTTAAATAAATAATTGCAGATTCAGACTTCGGCTGCACCCGGTATATTTTACTTTGCAAACTAGCTTGAAATTCATAAAAGAGATATGCTTTTATTTGTCGCCATGTCGCCACAGGCTTGCTCTGTATTTATTGATTGATTTATTGATTGATTGATTCTTAAGTTTATAAGCAGAATTTACATATTTCTGTAAAGCTGCTTTGTGACAATGTCCGTTATTAAAAGCGGTATAACAAATAAAATTTAATTGAATTATTTATAAAGCCGACACTGTTTAAAACCCATGCAGACCATGTGCTGTACACAAGGCAGCATACCTCTTCAGAAAATAAGAATGCAATATTTATTTATTTTTTTTTTTTGTAACTTGAATGTTCATTAAGTTTATTTCTTGTCATTCTGAAATGAACATTTTCCATCCGCGTTAAATGACAATTTTCTTATGTATTATTTCTAATACCATATTTCATATTTTTTATGTGTCTATAGCCATCAACTATAAACAACGGTACCCTGATTTTGGACAGCGATCTCTATTTGAAAGGTAGTTACCTAGCATCCTCATCCAGGTTAGATGGGCATGGTTAGGAAAAATTATTGCTGGTGAATAAAAAATGACTTTTATGTTTTATTCCAGCACTCCTGTTTTATTTTCCCAGATTGAACTTTTATGATGCTTGAGGGCTCAAGCTTATTAGCTATTATATCTTGGAGGGGTTTTTTTTTTATGTCCTGGTATTCGGGATATTACTTCAAATTCCTAATGTTCCAGAGCTAACACTTCCTGACAATACTCCCAGGATTTGAAAAATACCTAGAGTCAAAGTGATAATCTTCTTGATCAGTCTTTTATAAGGGCATCTTTTAAAATTCAGCACCGACAGCCGACGATGCTCCATAGTTTCAACAGCCAAAGGGCAGTGCAGAGGCAGTGATAAGGTTAATAATGACTATACTGCACTGAAATGACTGTCCAGCACATCTCCTGAAGGGAGAATAGCAGCCCTCATATTGCCTCGAATCAGAGGTGTGCCTGAAACTGCTGGCGATTGAATTTTAATGGAACAGTATAATACGCTGACTCATGAGCTTTGTTCACCAGCACTTCCAGCACTGACACCAAGCAGTCAGTCTTATGACCCTGAATCATCCATTTAATCCTGCAGCTTTTGGATTGGTCAAATCGGCAGCAGATATTATAGTTTTATAAACGCAGGCTTATGGGCATATGAATATTCATATCGCAAATTATCGTTTTTCCAATTTGTAAAAAGGGCACAGTGCAGAGTTTTGGGCTTCTGATTACTGCAGGTTCAGAGTCATGTCTTGGCAGTAGACAGATTCTGTTTTCCTTTGGTACTAATAAAAAATTTAAATCCCCCCAAATCCCACGACTTCATTGTTATTTGAAATTCTCCTTAATTTGTACTGACACAGGCATGATCATGCTTCCAAGGCAATTGCAACCAGACATTTTGTTGCAAGCTCCTCTGAGATGGAATTTTCAAATTAGCAGCACCCAGGCAATGCATTATTAATATAATAATGTTCACCATATATGCATACTAGCAAAGAAAGAAGGGAAAAAAAAGGAAAAGAAAAAAAGCAACAAGTGACCATTTTTCTATAGAATGTCCATGCCGTAGAGTCTCAACGGTACCAGGTGACAAATGTCATTTGAATTGAGATCTCTCTCTCTCTCTCTCTCTCTCTCTCGTCCTATTCACAGCATTAGTTTCTACCAGCAGTTAGTCCCTGTTTGGTGTTCATATACAGTACACATATGCAAAATATATGCAAATATATTTAAAGACATTAAGAAAATGTTAAAGAAAATATCAAGACATGCTTGCATTAAGAAAGATAGAGCTTGGAAGGACATAGCAGATAACTTTTAATTGGACAAAGAAGCTAGTATGTGACATTACATAATAAATAAATTACTCACACTGATTAGTTCTTTTTTTTTTTTTTTTTTTTAAATCTGCATTTTAAAAGTTACTTTCGTAATCTATGCATACCTAATATCAGAGCTAAAAACACGCTGGACAGCTCATGCTCACAAGCAACTATAAGCGACAGGAAGGACTTTTCCAGGCTCTTCTGTAAGTTTATTCACTTTTTACTGAGGTTTTGAATTTAATACGGCACTTACTGTACATGTATAATCTATAACCATTGACTATGGTCTTCGCAATTTAGGTCACATAGAATAATCATAATCCTAATATATAGCACTGGCTTTGTGCAATTACATATAAAAGTGAACCACTAATGAAGAGTGCTTTTAAAAAGATGGGAACAGAAGAGAGCTTTTATTTAGGTGAACAGCAATACTGCCAAGAGGGCTATTATAAAAGCTGTTAAATATTTTTAATGAGTCATTAGCTTACTTCAGCCTTAAAAAAAAAAAAAAAAAAAAAAAAAACCCTCTTGTGCGGTCTGTCTCTATTTTTCGTCGTTAGTGGCTTAAACACTTGGATTGTGAGGTTTCATAATGTCCTATTTATAAAACACAATTACTTTAGACAAAATGGACATGCTTCGTTTTTTGTTTTTTTTCCTACCCATTGAGAGATCTGAAGTAACGGGGTAAAAGGATTATATGAAATTCAATAGGTTCGATTCAGCCAGTAATCCTTTAGCCTTTTATTTGTAATGTGCTTCTTATTAGCACAAAAAAAGGTGCAATACTTAATACTTAAAGAGTAAATGGCAGCTTCCAAAAGGAAATGCATGGTTTAACAATTTTCATTTCTGAGAATCTAGTGAAATTAAGGAAATGATTTCACCATCTGCCTGTGTCTAAAATCATGTTTTAATGCCTAATTAAGCATTGGCATTGTCATACAAGCATATAAAAAAGAATTCAACACTAACGATCAGTGGAATTATGTCTGAAGCTGTAGAAATTAAATCAGTGTAAAGAAAAGAACAGTATTCTTAGTGGCCCTTAAAAGATGTTGGAGGTTTGTTAAACTAAGTGGAATTAACACTTTATACTGATAATGGAAACACTCTAGACAGGCTACAGACCACCATGAAGTGTCATGATTCTCAGCATTTCAAATGATGATAGTACTAGGGAGTACTATAACTATAACTGGACTATCGGAGTAAAGACAAAAAGAAGGCAAATGGGACAAGTTAATAAGAGTAAAATGGCAGTGCTCTTAACTACAACTTTGACAATAGACTCCAATGGTATATTGTACCATTTTATTCATGTGTAATGTTTTCCTGGTGTGTAATGTGAGCCTGGTGAGAAAACGACTATTTATAACTATAAAATGATGACTATAAATATATTGTAGCGTTTTCTCATGCTGTAACACAGTGGAGACAGGACAAGCATGCTCTTTTTGCAACCCAATGCAAATGGCTGGGCCAATAGCTTTATTTGCCAGCAGAACAGCATGGGAAACCACATACACACATACCCAACAAGGCCCGAACCTGGCCGAGGCCACTACTCTGACCAACTTGGGCCAAGAGGGTGAACCCTAGAATCACGCCCCCCTGGCATAGACTTCCACATAAACGGGGCACAGGGGATGATGGTCCTAGCCATCACCCCGCCCACCGTTACAATATATAAGTGATAACAGGAACTAGCTTGTTTTGTGGACATTCCATATCACTAAAAGTAACTATAAACAGATAAAACATGGAATGTTATTTTTTAATGATTAACAAACGTTAATGTTGGCAAATTGCTGTGGGATAAGAGGAACTATTCACTTTGGGACATTCTGGTGTTGGAAAATAATTACCTTAGGGTGGTAACAGTAACTCTGCTTTACTGTATATCAGGATGCATTATGCTAAATGGCCATTGATCATATTGCTATAACAACACAATCCTTGTATATTTTATTCCTTAAATAGATTAGCTACTAAACATCTTTAATATCTTTAAACTGGACGATACAAAAAGTGTATTGTGTGTCTAGTAAACAATGACACATTGCATAGAAGTAGTTGATAGGCTGGCACTCGACGGTCAATAGATGGTTTGTTGAGTGTTTGTAGAGCATGATCCAAATAGTATTACTGTTAACCTTTACCAGTAGCTCATTAGGATCAAAAATATATATTCGACAAGGCCAATACAGTGATGCAGAAGGTAGTGCTGCTGCCTCACATCTCCAGAGTCCTTGGTTCAATCATGAGCTTGGGTTACTGTCTGTTTTCTGTGCAACTTCCTCCCATATCCTGGGTTCTCTGGTGTCCTTCTACCCAGTGTTCCAGGGCTGAACAATATACTAGTGCATCCCAATGATATATAATATTATAGAAATGTGTTGTTGTTTTTTCCCATACAGTATATACCATAATTCCATTAAATCCATTTCCATAATTCTAAAAGGAGAACTTTAATATATTCCATATTCATTAGATGTAAAGGGAAATATTACAAGCCTTTTTGGTTTAATTGTGATGATTATGGCTTATAGTTAATGAAAATCAGACATCCAGTAGCTCAAATTATTAGAATATTTGCAAAGATCAGTCAAAAACGGATTTACAATACAGTCCTACATCTGAAAAGTATGTTCATTTATATAGTCAATACGTTCATTTATAGAGCAATTAGCACAAATTAGTGAATCAATGTGGCATGGCATGGAAGTGATCAGATTGTGGCACTGCTGAGATGTTACTTAAGCCATGGTTACTTTAATAGTGGCCTTCAGCTCGTTTGTGGGTCGAGTGTTTCTCATCTTCCTTTTGACATTGAACCATAGATTCTCCATGGGGTTTAGGTCAGGCGAGTTGGCTGGCCAATCAAGCACAGTAAAATTATGGTCAGCAAACCATTTGGCAATAGTATTGGCACTGTGGGCAGGTGCTAAGTCCTGCTGGTAAAGGAAATCAGCACCTCCATAATGCTTGTCAGCAGGTAAAGTAGAAGCAAGAAGTGCTCCAGAATGTCCTGGGAGATCGCTCCATTGACTTTGGACTTGAAACACAATGGGCCAACACCAGCAGATGACACGGCACCTCAAACCATCACAGACTGCAAAAATTTCACACTGGCCTTCAAGCACCTTGGATTATGTGTCTCTCCATCTCTTCCTCCAGACTCGGAGCTTGATTTCCAAATGAAATGAAAAATCAATTATCATCTGAAAAGAGGACTTTGGACCACTGAGCAACAGTCCAGTTATATTTTTTTTCCTTAGCCCAGGTAAGACACTTCTGACATTGTCTCTGATTCAAGAATATTAGGAATGTGACAGTTGTACAGTAGTTGACTTTTCTTGACAATCTTCTCAGGGCTGCGGTCATCCCTCTTGCTTGCATACATTTTCCTACCACACTTTTATCTTCCATTTAGCATTCTCTTAATATCTTATGGAGGGTGTTGATGATTATCCTCTGGACAACTGTCTCCAGTCTTCCCTATGATTGTGGTTACGTGTACTGAACTAGACCAAGAGATACGTCATATTTATACTGTTTGAATATTAATATACTCAAACTTGCAATGGAATTTTTTAATACTTTTAGATGGTGTTATTTATTTTTTGATCTATAGTCCATAATTATCAAAAATAAAAATAGAGAAATGCTCGACGCTGTTTAGGGTTTGTGTAATGAGTCGTGCCCCAGCATGAAAATGAACGTCTATACAAAGCGAGCTCCATGAATCATGTCGATCTGTAAAGGATGTTGTGTGGAAGAACTTGAGTGATCTGAACAGGGTGCTGAGAAATACAATGTCACATTACATGGTGCCTGACAAAGACATGTTTTCAAGCTCTTAAAGAGATGACCTCAACTATCTTGTATAGTATAGAGTCCTAAGTGCTGAGTTCTGAGAATACAAATAAAAAATAAGTAAAGTAGGTAAAGCTTAATTTAATAAACAGTTAATTTCATTTCAAAGTGAAAATAATGTCATGTGTAATGAATTATGAATGTTAAAAAAAATAAAAGTGAAATAATTAAATGCAAAGCATTTATTGTTTATGTTACTAGATGTTCTATAAAGAGTTCTTCTATGGAAATGCATACAGTATTAAGCATGTTAAGTACACATTACATGAATTAAGACAGTGACATAAGTAAACAAATAAAATCAGTACCAAATCTTAACATTTAATGTCACAGTAGGAGGTATTTTTGATTTTCTGTCTATAAAAGCAGTGCCTTGATATGGCTATAAATAATGCTTGTTTCCAGGTATCCAAAATTAAAGAGCTAGGGTGTGGCAGTCCTATTTTGCATTCACTCAGCAACCATGCACAGCGGGATGTATGCATCGCCTATGCTTTTGGGGAAAAAAAAAACAAAAACAAATAAAAGCCCTCAAGACCCTTACATCATCACCTGGTATATATATATATATAGTG
>JAOVYU010000022.1:4640191-4659755 GCA_025674565.1 Synodontis membranacea
CCTTGTGGCTGGGTCTTTGTACAGCACCCAGCTTTCTCTGGATGTCTCCCATCCAAGTACTAACCAGGCCCGCCCCTACTTAGCTTCCAAGAGCAGGCGAGATCGGGCACCCCCAGGGCAGCAATTACAAGAAAAGTCAGAATTACAAGAAATAAAGTCTCAGTTGAGAGAAATGAAGTCAGAATTCCAAGAAAAACATTTGCAATTAAGCAACCCCCCCCTTTTTTTGGCTTCTATAGGTATAAGCTCTATCTTCTGTAATGTAGAATTTTTATTTTATTTTATTATTTTTTTAAGTAGTAATTTGGAGGAAGTTTAGGTAAACAGTAACTAGTTATATTTCATTTATAATGTCATATCAGCATCTATTCTAGTAGCTAGCTAATTTTAAATATTGCAAGTTTAAAGAAATTGAATTTATGTTTGCAGGCAAAATGAATGGTAATATATAGGTTTCACTCGACAGCTGAAATCAACTTAATTTCATCAGTTTACTTTTTTAATACTTGACTTGAGTACATTTTTGGCTTCCACTTTTGAGTAATGTTTTGACATATCATCTATACTTTCACTTGAGTGTAATTTCTCGGTACTTTATCCACATCTGCACATCTAAAGTAATTAGCCGATAAATTACAGTTTGCATGATAAGATTAGAGATGTACTGTGTACTTATCCTGAATGCATGCACTTATTTATAAGGTAGTTTTCATTTATATGTCTTGTGTTGAGACAGTGAACTGAGAGCACAATTAGAGAGCTACGGTAATTGTTTTAATTATAAAAGTGCCTGCTCTTTTCTAGAAATAGAAGTTAAGAAGAAGCAGGTAACTTCTACACTATAAGGTAAAATATAAGAACACTAAATTAAACACTAATAAGGTTTTCATGTTGCCAAGAAACTGCTGAATTCATTAATTATAAGCACACTTAGTAGCTATGAATTATCATCTAGTTTGTGACCCTCTATCTTATTGGGGGGGGGGGAACCCTCTCAACCTCTTAAATATTCTCTGGCAGTGTAGTACATACTTCACTTACAGAAGTCAAGAGTGTCTGGAGCAAAGGAGTGCAGAAAATCAACCAGAATGACATTTAGAGCCTGGTGATGTCCATTTTGCTGTTGCAGCCTTTTCGATCCAGTGCTAACAACTACTGAAAGTACCCCCAGAAATGGCGAACCTACAGTATGTATGATATTATAAACATAGTATATACATAGTATATTACTATTCATTATGTGTATAAAGTGATGATTCTTTGTATTTCAGCCTCCACTTCAGTGTAATATTCTTCATATTTTATCTTAAATCTGATTATACTGTATAAAGCCAAAAAATCTTAACTTCCATGATCAGGCCCATGTAGAGCATGTGTTTTAATCCCTAAAGAAATAATGTAAAACATGTGCTGTTACCTTTTCTCCTATATCCTATGTACAGTGTATGACGTATAATACAAGTCATGCAGTTAGAGGAAAGTCAATTATATGTTATTATTATTATTATTATTATTATTATTATTATTACTTTATCAACTTACATGGCCATATAATGTTCATATATATATATATATATATTCGGATCAGCCATAACAATGACAGATGAATCGAATAGCACTGATATCTTGTTACAGATATAGTAGGCAGCAAGTGAACAGTTGATGAAGTTCTTGAAGTCGATGTGTTAGAAAAAGAAGGATCTGAGCAATTTTTTAACAAGGACCAAATTGTGCTGGCTAGATGACTGGGTCAGTACTTTATGGGGTATGCAGTAGTTAGCACCTAACAAAAGTGGTCCATAGAAGGACAACTGGTGAACCTGCAACATGGTCATGACCCCCCATGGCTCATTAATTTGTGTGGGGAGTGAAAGGTAGTCCTTCTGGTCCAATCCAACAGTGCTACTGTAGAACTGGACATTTAGACAAAATGTATGACATGCATCCTAACAAATAAAAACTGTAATTGCTGACAAGTTGACAAATGTTATATATAGCAGTAGGGAAATGTTTGGACACACCATCTAATTCAATGTTTTTTCTTTATTTTTTTTTTGTGCTTGGTAATGCTGGACTGTAGTTTCTCTTTACTTAATTGTGCGATTTTTGACATGTGATGTGATCCCTTTCGACTGCTGCTGTTAGGGAGATCGCCACAGCAGATCCACATGTCCATATGTTTGATTTGACACAGGTTTAACACCGGTGAAACTCCGAATAGATGTCCTGTGTATGACCTTGTCTCATTTTCCTGTTCTCTTGTTTGTATTTACCTTTTGGATCTGTCTGTTTATGTTCAACTGTAAGCCCTGTGTACGATGTCAAAATAACAAACAAAAATGAATTAGAATTAGTGTACTAATATTAACCCTTTGTATCACATTAATCATCACCTGTAAACCCGTACTGTACAAGTCTTAGGCATATGCAAAGAAATTCTGAAAAAGCAAAGATGTTTCAAACTTAATGAAATTAATTATTTCTTTTAAAAAAAAAAATGTTTACAATTTCCGCAAAAATCTACCATAAAGTGTAGTATACAGTTTCAAAATGAACAAAGTGAGTATTTGGTGTGACTTTGCATCAGGAGTCCTGGGTACATTTTGTGCAGGTTTATAAGGAAATTGGCTGGCAAGTTTTACTGAGCAGCTTGAAGAATCTGTCTCAGTTCTTCTGTGTCATGTAGGTCTGGAGGAGGACGCAAGTGCAGTTGAGAAGTTTTATTATAAGCTTGGCAGACAAATCTAAATCATGGAACAGATTTGTGGTTGAAAAACAGGCGATCAACGATCAACAAAGAGTAATACAGGTAAAATCCAGAGATAAATATCAGGAAGGAAAGTGGGATCTAAAACCAGAGTGAACATTGTTGATAAAAACAAGTGAACCTGATAATCACACACTAGGAAGACAAACAACATGACAAGGTAGGAGACAAGACAGACATGGTAAAAAACAAACACTAGAATGTGCAGAAGTAAGTACTATAGTGCTGCAAGCAGCAAGGCGCTCTGAAGGGGAAGAACGTAACGTTCTGGCGACTTTGACTGTTGCACTTGCTTCTCTTTTTGCACATAAAACCCCACGCTGATATTATATCCCCCCTGAAAGTGGTGTAACATTTCTTTCATTATCTGACATATAAATGTCTCTTTTGTAACTTTTAATTTTATTTTTCCTAGGTAAGTAATATTTGGATTTTTTTTTAAATAAATAAATAAATAAATAACAGAAGTCATACAATAAACATCAGTGATAAAAGTTATAAAATAAATAAAAATTATGGTGCGTAAGACTTTTGTACAGGACTGTATGGTGGTCAATATTTCATGACATTTATTTATTTATTTATTTATTTATTTATTTATTTATTTATTTATTTTTACAACTTTCTATCCTTCATTCTACCAGCGCACACCATTTCGCAATGTGGCAGTGCAGGCAGAGCAAATGTTACAAGATTTCCACACTCATAAAAAATAATTTTCCTAGTAGCTTGGCCATCTGTTCTGGATAGATACAATAAAACAAGCTATCATGAGACCATGCAGATGCACAAGGTGACACTTTACAGGGCAGTCTGAGAAGCATCGAATTCCAAGTACCCTGTCATGGCACCAATATGATTTTTAACTCCAGGCTCTGTTTCAGTGAAGGAAAAAAAAAAGAAAAAAAAAATACATCCTCAGTAGAAAATGTATGACTCTGACATAAGAGCTGTTCTTGAACTAATAGTTCACTGGAACATTTCAGTTAATTAAAATGTCAACACGATCTGAGGAGTTCATTTATTCTCTTTACTTAATACCTAAATGAGGACTTCACTAAGGCTGCTATTGAATTTACACTTGCTGTCTTGACCTTTGTATTTTATGGCAGTATTTTTTAAGATTCCTCACAGATGAATTGCAAATTATAGACCTACAATACAAGAACTTTCTTTACCAAGACACTAGACTGTTAGTTAAGGTAAAACTTTTCTTTTGTACACTGAAATAATAAAAATAAAATATTCACTGGTTCACATATCCTTCATATGTTACTATAACTGAATTTGTCAAACAACTGAATTTGTCAATTTCAGCCAAAAATATAATAAACACAGTTCTTTATCCATTGTTTTTTTCTGCCTATAACATTCTTATATAAAAGAACATCTAAACATAAAAAGCATACATGTATTTCACCAAACGCGCGTCTTTCTAACCTTCCCTATTCTGTCTGCCTGCAGAGATATAGTCTGTCTAAAGATGTCTTAATTTCCCGCTTGCTAGCTGTGCCTTTCTATGCAGTGAAGTTGTTGGTTATTTGTCATTGTGAAATGAACATAAGCCTAATGGATTCAGTTTGTAAACAGCCAAAATACCAACTGCCAACTTATCCTAGATGCAAATGCGCCGTTGCTGACGGTGTAAAGATTTCAGCATGCGAATTCCTTTGAAAGCTGAAAAAGAGGAAATTTAGCTCAGAACAAAACCCAGTAGTGATTATTAGATCATAGTGATTGTTATCAGTCAAGTCAAGAGTGGAAATTTGACTCCTGCTCCTCAAATTTCATTCCCTAGTATTCATTCATTAGATATTCATTCAATCTTAATCTAAAGCAAATGAGTAATAGGCAATCAGTGTGTTGGAGAACATTTCATTATGTCAAATGTGTTACAGGCCACCACACATACAACGTTTTGAGTTGTATCATCTTTGCATTTGTTGTTGTGTTTATTCTTCAATGCAACAAAAGATGCAACATGTACAGTAATAGTTATACTGTAAAGCTGTAAAATATCTACCTACATTTGCTTTTCCAGTCAGCCCACTAAACAGATTTTCATACATCCAGTCATCGTGTAACACGTTTGACAGCAGGGTGTGGCATGGTACTATTTCCAGTCAATTGGTATTTAGAGTTAATGAGGAATTTGAATTGCATTTGGCTCTGGTGTTGATTCAGTGCTAGTTCTGATTAAATATCCCAGCCTCCTGTCGGTAACAGTTGGGTTGCATCAGTTGTCTATGCAATATGTGTCTCCTGAGGTCCACCTTGCCTCCATCTGCCAATTCCATTTCTGCCAGCAGGCTTATTCAGGCAGAGTACTGTAATCATTACTTGTTTCTTTATCTTCCCCATCTTATTTTTTTTCTTTTTTAAAATATGCCATCTGATAGCTCATATAAGGGTTATTTAATTTCCTAGATACTTGATAGGGTAATTTGAGTTGCCGAAAGATTGCAGCATACAGCAATACGGCAAAAAAAAAAAAAAAATGAAAAGAATACGAAAAAAAAAAAACATTATTATTTTTTTTTCTTTATACTATTCGGAATACCCCATGGCATATCATTCTGTAAACATTATCCTAGTACCACCAGTTGTGAGTTGTAGGAAAGTAGATGCAGGTTGACAAGCACCGCATAATGCTTGACGATAGCTGAGTTATCTATTCTATTAAAGTCCATAATGAAGAGTCATTTCTAAAGTATCAGAAACAGAGCCAGCTGGTATAAATGGATTAGCAGGGTTTGACTTTCACAAAACCAAGAACCACACCACCACCAGTGGTCATAAGTAAATGAACTATGCTATGTCTGTGATCAAATGGGTTGTATTTTCAAAATGCATGAGCAAGCTATAAAGATTTTAATATCTAGGTTGATGTATCTAGTATAACTATTTAATAATATAATATTTATAATATTTTTATTCTTAAAATGAGCATTTTTTTCTAGATATTAGAAAGATTTTTCTCTAGCACTGAATTCTAGAAGGTGCAGTTCATTCTTAGACGTTATATACTGTAGACATGGGAAGAATTAAAAACTTACTGGGATAATATTTCTTTACAGTTTCCTATTTCTTTCTCTACATTACTGCTATCATTTTTGGTGAAATGGCTTCACTGAAGCAATGGCATGGATAGATGTTTTTTTTTTTTTTTTGAGTTCCTCAAAATGTTTTTTTTGAATGGTGATGCATTACCATACGTGATAACATTTTTGTGAAATGCAGAAGGAAATGGCCTGTAACACATCCTCTTGCTATACTTTTATTAAAAATATTTATCGATCTAGAGCAGGGGTCTCAAACCTGTCCAGAAAGGGCCGCTGTGGGTACAGGTTCTCATTCTAACCTAGCAGAAGCCACAGTTGATTCCACGTGTTTAATCAGTTGATTTTGACTTTCAATAGACTCAGCTGTGGCCTCTGCTTGGTTAGAATGAAAACCTGCACCCACAGCGGCCCTTTCTGGACAGGTTTGAGACCCCTGATCTAGAGCAAAGCTTATAAATCATCTACTTAATCTGAACTGTACTTATCAACATTGCAAATGCTCAAACTATCCATGAAACTTACAGTTACCTCTTCAGCTAGTCCAAATAAAAAAATTGTGTCCATAGTGCAAACACTTTATCGTACTCCTAGGACTTTTTAGCCTTGATAACTCATGTATACTTGTTCAGGCTCACATTCAACTCAGCAGTTTCTCTTCAGCTTGTATATCTAGACAGAGATATGCAACCACACTACTGTACTGTTGTACTTGTATATATTCAAGACTCTAGGTTCAATGGTTTGGTATTTCATCATGTTATTTATGGCTAGATGGCTAGATGGTTCACACAACCAGTAAAGTGCTCTGTACACGGACGCAATTTTCGCTGCCTGTGCAGTGGCCGTGACTCTCTCCTGCAGCTCCAAACCCAGTCCACTCAGGGAGCAGCACCATCTTCGCCCATATTTCAATCCATATTTCATCCATTGCAGAGATTTTTCCAAGTGCTTTTTTGGCTATTACCACATACAACCTTTGTGCAATATTACAGTCTGCACACTGTGAACTCTTTTATGGCTTTGACTGTTTTGCAGTCATCACAGCAGAAAAAGCTATGATGAGCTTTCCCTTTGGCTTGCCCATATACATACATGAGGAGAAAAAAAAAAAAAAAAAAAAACCCAAGCAAAACAAAAGAAACTGAACATATGCATTGAGGGGGTTTACCAAGGCAAAAGCTATTATTCAGTTCAGGATGTGATTAAGTCATGAACGCTGCAAGTTCAGAAGTTCAAACTCTCTCTTCCTGAAAAAAAGTAATACCATGAGGTTAAAAAGCACATTACTACTCAGAGACAAAATATGAGTGTCATGGGAGGGTCAATGACATACCACAGCTCTTTCTTTCTCTGCTTGAGCAAAAATCACCTCCTTAACTGGGAAAAACTTCACTGTAATTGTATGCCCCTTAAAACCCATTTCTGACAGTCATTTCAGTGGCTTAACGCCTTCACTTTATAGTACTTATCCTGTCTTGGCCTGAGGCGGGAATCAAAAGTCGGTTATTTACTGCCCTGGCAGTTGCAATTTATTTCTACAGAAACACATTTTATCATTATATCCTGCTACAGAAAATATCTTGTAGAAACATAAAAGTATTGTAGACATCTGGGTTTTTTTTTTTTTTTTTTTTTTTTTTTTTTGTGGATTTCACATTTCTGGCATTCTTTAGTATGCCCAAATATCCATCAAAGTTGGGCTTTTTTTAACACCTGTACTGACAAAGCTATGTATGGCATTTGTATGCAAGGGCAGAGAGTGTTCTGAAAGCTAAAGATGCTTTTTACTATTATTAATATTTTGGTAGATATAGCTTAGTGTTTATAATGATGCAATTTGAATACACTATTCAGAATGAACATACTGTCTAATGTGTTATAAAGAGATACATGTACAGATTTTTTTTTTTTTTTTTTTTAGTTCTGGTGTCATATCTGCAAAAAAACATTTAGTCCCTTTTCTAAATTCTGCCTTATGGAGCTCCAAAATGAAAACATTTCTATAGTATTTCTTTGCAAATGGCCCTTATATTCACAAAATCAAAAGACCACATGCAAGTATTAAGCACTTCATTTTGTTTAACATTAGCACCTTAATTTGTTTAGTATGAGGAAGAGGTGTGAAATGAAACAAACCCAATAACTGACAGAAATCAGATAAAATATGATTAGGTGGCTTGTGCTGTCAACTATAGTCAATAGTTCCCTGATTTAAGGAACTTTTTTGTTTTGAAAGACAGTTCCAGTAGCTTACTCTATCACTTTAGATCAACACTTTACTGAAAGTTCGACAGGGAGTCTGAGACAATTATGAACTTAAGTAATATACCTGTGGTTGAGGAACTGTACATTCATGTTCTGCAAATTGCTATTTGTAGCGGTATATTTTGTAAATGAAAAACTGAATTCAGATACAGATACTGGTACATCCAGAACATCCCGAGTGTTTAAGGATCACTGCCCATGAGCATACCACAGAATTTTTGAGTTTATGGTTGAGGGCTTGTGGAGATTTACAAAGAATAAGCTTCAGGGATAGCAGTGCTACTGAACTGTGCCCTAGATAGGTTCTTTTACAAAGTCCTTAAACCCCCGATTTCTCCAGGGGACACCTGAAAGCCTGACCCTCAACCAGTGATGTGGCAAACCAGATGATGCTTGTGTCTTGGACTTGGACAAAAGTCTGACTAGGTCTAACTCAGTCTCAGTTGACACTTGACTTGGGGTTTCGAAGACTTTGAACCAATTAACATTAACTTGAGCTTTGATTAACTTTGAACTTGACTTATCTATCACATTGGCCTTGTATTCTACCTCCATTTTTGTACCAGAAGGAGTACCATTACCCATTTTCTTTATTCAGGGAAAAAAAAAAAAAAAAAACAATCATCCATCTGAATACTCTGATAAAAGCACCACTTTAAATCCATCACTCAGGTTAAAGTACATTAGAAGAGTATAAACTCTTACATCAAAATCAGGAATAAAATCAAATGTACAAGAAAGATTTAAAGCACACACTGATTTAGTTATTGCTAGTAAATTTGTGCCTCTTTCCCCAAAGAACCAAGTAACAAGGGAAAACAATAGTGAAGACTAATTATCAACAGTTTTGTTCATAATCTCTGGAATATTAGCAGGCATTATAAAAGATCTGATAATACAGTTGGGTCCATAAGTGATTGGACAGTGACACAGTTCTCATATTTTTGTCTCTGTACACCACCACAGAAATCATTATAAAAGTGAGGATTATTTTTGAAACTTTTAAATCCTTTGTAGTGAATTACCACCTGAAGTCTGGAACCCACGGACATCAACAAATGCTGAGTTTCCTCCCTTGAGATGCTTTTAATGCTTTTACCGCAGTTCATTTCAGTTGCTGCTTGTTTGGGTCTTTGTATAGCAGGAAAAAAAACATTAATATATGCAGGTATGTGGTACTGCTAGACCAGGATACAGAAAAAGTGAAATGAAGAATTGGAGTTGCTATCCTGGTTTGAAAGGTGTTGTACAGTGTCTCACATTCCACATATCCATGCACTGTTGGCTCAGGGCAAGAAGGTTCTTGGGTCCAACCTTGTAGTGGACTGGGACCTTTCTGTGTGGAGTTTGCATGTTCTTCCCATACTGTACCTGTGTGGGTTTCCTCCAGACACTCGGGTTCCCTCTCAAAGTCCAAAGGCATGTACAGTAGGTAAACTGGCTACTCTAAATTGCCCCTTGGATCCTGATGGATAAGCTTTACAGATATTGAATGGATGGATCTAATACAATTAGATCCATCTAATTCATCGCTGGTAATAACAAATTTTAATGTTATTGTATAATGTAATGGGGGGGTATTTTTTATTTTAGGATCGGTGTTCAAAAGGCTGAGATGGAACAAATCCTCATGCTAACAAAAGGAATAGGTGTTCTGTTAAGACCTCTGTGTCTTACTGAGCAACGAAGGCCAGCCATGTGAATGGATAAGGTTGGATTTTGCTTTTATCTCTGAACCTGAGCTTTTTCCCCCCTTCGATAACACGAAGTCATATGTGACACAGCGGTGACATTTTGAGAGACTGTGCTACAAAAATGAGGTGAGAAACTACAAAAAAAAAAAAAAAAAAAAAAAAAAAACTTTTCCACAGAAACTTGTGAACATATATCATTCCATTGAGCCAACAGAGTTATCCATCATTTTCAGCTGAGACTTCCATTGTTGCAAAGCACATACTAAATATGACATACTGCATTTTTTTTTTTTCCTCTGAAGGGTTTTTGGGTTTTAAATTAATTTCTGATACATATAGTGAGATCTTAATTAGCTGAAATATATAACGTGTTTGCATTTTATCAGGCAAAGGATGTACAGGATCAAGGATTTTACATTACTGCAGTAGTAATGTAAAATCCTTGATACTGTACATCCTTACAACTGCTACAGGGTTTCCCAACCAGGGGTTTGTTTGTGGGATGGCTGGGGGTTCTTAAGACTGATAGTAATGCCAATAACACATTACATAATTTGAACTTTTGGGAATCAGAATACTGTAAGTAGATTATACTGTATAATGGATATTTATGAAAGTCCGGTTACATAACTTGTTTGCTAAGATTTAGATAAGCAGCTAACATTATGGAATAGTAACCATGGTTAACCATGAGCAGACAAATCTTAAAATCATTAGCGAGATATTCTCGACAAATCTTAAATTCATTAGCTAGATGTTCAGGCCAGAGAAGGCAAATCAAATTTAATGAAATTAAATGAAATATACTAGAATCACAGTAAATGTCTTGCATCTTTGAATGTAGACCTAGATTACATTATTCAATTCCGGTCAAACATTATTCACAAATCATGTCATCATTTGTAGAAACTCAACAATACCTTAATAACAGATTTCTCAGTTGGTATTTTCTCAGGGGTTGAGTTCTTCCACGCAGTCTTAATGGAGCTTGCTTTGTGCACTGGGGCATTGTCATGCTGGAACAGGTTTGGGCCTCTTAGTTTCAGTGACGCAAATTGTAATGCAAAAGTACACAAAGGCGTTTAACACAATTGGTTGCTTCCAAAATTGTGGTAACAGTTTGGGGAAGAGTCAGGTGTACACACAGTTTTTGCAACACAGTGTATAAAAGCTAAAAATAAATAAATAACCAACAAAGGAATACATAACTGTATTGTGTATGGTATTTTTTTTTATATATTTTATTGCTGCAAATCTAAACTGCCTTTTGCCCTCTATTTCTCCTATTTTCTTGCTTGCTAGTCATCAATGTTCTCCTTTTGAATTCTACCTGTTTTACTTCTGTATTATTGATTTGCCGGCAATAATGAGGTCCACTCTTGACCCTTACTATGGATTTTGTCTCTCATGCTTAGATAATCCCTCTATTAAAGAGGCATTTGAAACTTCTTTTCTCGCTCTTTTTTTTGATACTGCCTTGGGCATCCGTGTGTTACAGAAATGCATTCATTACTTCACCTCACACTGTAATCACCGCATTACCGATCGCATGTTGTGAGATAATTAACTGAATATTGTTTGAACAGTTTTTAAATGCTTCCTTAATTTGTTATGGTTCAAGGCTAATCAGAAATTATAGCTAAAACCTACTGAGAGTTTAAGGGTATAATATTATCAGTCAGCTACTGCTGGAATTAAAAGTGCTAAGCTAGCTTAGTGGCATAGCAGCTGGCATGACCTACATTCAGTGGTTAAATATTATGGCTCATCACAAGAATGTTCTGCTGTTAAATTTCCAATTTCCTGAGATTGCTATAAAAAAGACAAAATTGGTAAATGTGACTCAGCACGTCTCTGAGACACTGCCAGTAATTTATTATATTATATTTTCATTACGTTACATTTAAAAAGCATGGTCAATTAAAATTTAAAATCTACTCTAATCTCTTCATCTATAATAAATATTGCTTCTTAAAGCCATTGTGTTTTATATCATTAGCTCTGAGTACGCCTTGCTGGAATATCCAGAAAACATGGATTTAATGTGTCCATCTGTGTGTGTGTGTGTTTGTGTGTGTGTGTGTGTGTGTGTGTGTGTGTGTGTGCGTATGTGTGTGTGTGTGTGTGTGTGGTTGCAACCTTCAGCTAACCTCGCACAGCAAGATACACAGCTGCAGCAATCAAGATAATTTGAAGATGCAATTGCTTGACATAATGAAGTAAATAAAAAGAAAATGCCACTCATAAAATCTTTCATCTTTGATTATGGCAAAACAGAGTTTTCATGCTATTAAGTCTTGAAATGTTCATTGTTATTTTCATGAATGGTGGGAACCCCATTTGATCCTTTAGAATTACTACTTCATGTCAAGCTTTCAAGGAAAAGCAACATTTCCAATGACAATGACATACAGTAAGGGTTATAATGAATTTAATGATAAATCATGGGCTATAATTATTAAACAAATAACGGCTTTCTTTTTCTTTCTATTTTGTGATAGTTTATATATATATACACACACACACCTCATATAGACCTCAGTTTCTTGTACCTGAAACCTGCTGCAGCCACAATCCAAATTTGGTTGCCACAGGCCCTAATGCTCCTCTTACCAAAGGGACCACTTTTGACTTCACCTTCCATGTCTATTCCAGTTGTTCCTTCCAGGCTTGATACTTCTCAATCTTCTCATGCTCGATTTTCCTGACGTTACTGTCAGCTGGGATTGCCATCTATCAGTGCTGCTGTTTTCTGCTCCTTGTCATCTACCACTATGTCTGGTTGGCCAGCAGCTGCTTGTCTGTCTTTAACTTGATGTCCAATAGTATCTTAGCTCTGTTGTTCTCAACCCCTTTTGGTGGTATCTCCCATCAGGTCTTGGTAGCTTCTAGCCCATATTTTGGTGTCTCTGTGCTGTTCTTCAGTCCTGCTTTTTCTAGCCACTAGTAGGATTTCTTGATGTCAGTCACTTCCTCTGTCTGCTGGTGGTACATTCCATGGAGGGGCTTGGTCTTCCACAGTGCTTTCTCTTCTTTTCCACCATCCTCTGTCTTCTGCTGCCTGTGGCACTCTTCCATCATTTTTTTTTCTTGGGGACCATCTTTTTGATGTATTCATGGATGTTCCTTGTTTCAATCTGTATAGTGGCTCAGGCACTAATAATTGTCCCTTTCTATTCATTATTTGTAGGGTCTCAGACATCGGGTGGAACCCTTCATGCATCGTAAGGAGTTTCTGTGTCTTGACATCAGTGGCATCTATTTCCTCCTGTGGCCAGTTCACTATTCCAGCTGTTTGGTATGGCGTACATGTTGATGGCTTGAATCTTATTCCTACCACTCCGGCTTCTGAGCACCTGTCTGACCCTCTGGAGATATTTGGCTGTAGTTGATCTCTTTATAACCTCTTCCTGATTCCCTTTGACCAATAGGATACCAATGTATTTGTATTGGTTCTGTATGTCTGCTAGTTTGCCCTCTGGAAACTCCACTGCCTCAGTCCTGATCATCTTCCCTCTCTTGACCATCATGCATATGCATTTATCTAGTTTGAATAACATCCTGATGTACTTGTGGTAGATTCTGTTGAGGTGAATCAGTGAGTCAAGTGAGCAGTGAGCAGGGAGAGTGCATCGCCTTTGTATATACAACACTTTATGGTGACTTTTGCAATAGCCTTGGCATTGGCTTCTAGAGCTTTTTCCACAGCCAAATGGAGTTCTTGACAAAGCTTATAAGTGTCTTGTTAGCCTTGTATGGGGCAGATGGCGGCCTAATTTTTAGGGAAGCTGCCCTATACGCATCACATATGGGTTAAATGCAGAGAAACAATTTCCCTTCAGGGATTAATAAAAGTAATAATTATATCGCTGGGGCAGATGGTGGCCTAATGGTTAGGGAAGTGACCCTATAACTGAAAGATTGCAGGTTCGAATCCCACAACCAGCAACTACTACTGAGGTACCCTGAGCAAGGTGCTATCCCCAAGCACTGCTCCCCGGGCGCTGGGAAAAAAATAGCTGCCCCCTGCATTGTGTCACTTCACATATGGGTCAAATGCAGACAGAGAACACATTTCATTGTTGTGCACTGTGTGCTGTGGTGTGTCAATAATGACAAATAATCACTTTCACTCACTTGTGTAGTGCCAAGCATTCCAGTATCCATGTGTCTGCCTAGTCTTAGAGTCTTGAGTGATTGCTCTGTTGAATGGTAGCTGGTGCTTTAATTCTCTAGTGTTGTTCCAATAGT
This sequence comes from Synodontis membranacea, assembly GCA_025674565.1. NCBI lineage: Eukaryota > Metazoa > Chordata > Actinopteri > Siluriformes > Mochokidae > Synodontis > Synodontis membranacea. The sequence continues at coordinate 4,654,231 of JAOVYU010000022.1, forward strand.
GCTATGCCCTTCTGGGTGCATGAGTGGTAGCTCAGTGGTTAAGACACTGGACTATTGATTGACTAAGGTCCTGAGTTCAAATCCCAGCCTCACCATAACTGCCACTACTGGGCCCTTGAGCAAGGCCCTTAACCCACAACTGCTCAGTTGTATAAAATGTGATATATGTAAGTTGCTCTGGATAAGGGAAAAAATATCTGCCAAATGACTTAAATGTGAATGTTTTTAGCAGCTCACTCTTTTGAGCTTCCACGTGGTCATGGTACCATCAGTACAGGTGTACAGGTGTGTATCATGTCAGGTCCAGGTGCTGTCCAGTTTGTTATGCCTGAGACTCACTCTACAGTACCTTGTTGATGGTAACTGGGTCTTGTTCTGGGAGATCTCTGTGGTTTGCCCTTAGGTCTTCCAGCTTGACACTGGAGTCATGTGATGCCCCTTTCTCTCATATGTCTTTCTAGAATTTGTCTGTCTCTTTCCTGTTGTTACTATTGGCAGTATTTTTCCTTTTTTTGTGAATACACCATATATGGTTCTTTTACTGTATGAACAGGCTGTTTATCAGTCTAGGTCTTTTATCCTCTGCTTCCCTGATGTGTCTCATAACGAGCAAATAAGTGTCTGTTTTTCTTGTTTTGTTCTTGCATTCTTTGTTCGGCATTCTTCATCACCCAGGACCAGTCTCTCATGACTCCTTTCTGCACTTCTGTGAACCAGCTAATGTCCCTCTGGGATTCCCTGATCTTGACTTCCAACCTTCTTCTCCATGGGAGCGGGGGCACTCTACAGTCTTGATACTTATCCCAAGCATGTTGAGGATTACTGTTGCAGTGGCTTATATGAGCTCATTAGTTTTGGTGATGGTGATGGTAGGGATATTGTGCAGTGCACTTTTAACTCTTCATGGAACTTTGTCAGTTAGCCAAAGGAGTCCCACTTGAGGTTTGACTGTGTGTAGTTAAGCCTCAATCTTCCTCCTCAGCTCAGCAAATTCTGCTGTCATGAATGGTGGTGAAGTGTCATATAATTCCTCTATGCTTGTCTGTGCCTGGGACTGCTCATCATTTCCATCATCTGTAGTGTTCCCAATGTGTGGTTATAGTCTTTCAAGTTCAACCTGTGAGAGTAGCTTCCTTCCATTGATGTTAGATAATTGGGCCAAGAGTTCTCATATTTGAAACATGCAGCCTTTCTCCTTGGGCTTGCTGTCATAGCAGCTTTCCCTCAATTCCAAGTATTCAGTCCTAGTCCAGGTGTGTCTTGTTCTTGTAGCTCACTTTTCATCAGTATGACAAGGCCCCTTAACAACTGATGAAGACCTTGTTAATCTGAGTTGGTGTGGCTTTATTTTTATGTCTCTCACTTGCCACTGACTTTGTGCATTTATAAAATATATACCCTTGTATGAATAGACCAACAATTAGTACACCAAAACATTGTTTTAAAATGTTATGTGACTTTAAACTGTATAGCATTATGTTATGTTATATGTTATATTATGTATATATACAGTATATATGCAGCATCCATCAGCCACTGCACTCCACACATCACCCTATGCACCTGTTTCATGCTTCTATGTCACATGAAACTGTTAGATTCTTCAAAGACACTGAACTTCAGATCACACACACACTTGTTTTCTGTTTGCCTTCTGATTAGTCTGTCTATTTAAACCTTAGTTTCTGTGTTTTCTTTTCTTGCTTTTGTCTTTATCTCGTGTCTTTTACAGTATGTTCATGTTTTTGTTGTTTCATGATCATTGTGTGTTTTATGGTGTATTTCACTGTAAATAAATATTCCACATTTGCATCTGACTCCCTTACATGAAGGAATACTGTATCCAGTGTATCGGTACTGAGTCTTTGTGGCCGAACACTGCCGCTAACCCATCTGGCGACTCAATACGTTCTAAGACCGCCAAAAGAGAAAAGTGGAAGGGAAGGAAGAAACAATAGAAGAACACAAACTTGTGGAGGTTAAGGAGAAGAGATTGAAGAGGGAAACACCAGTGGAAGAGGCTGAAGACGGTGACAAGGCAGGCAACAGTTCCAAGCTCATACTAGTGGTTGAAAAAATGGCCTCTCACTCTACTCTATGTTCACACTAGAGGCCGACATACTTAGCCACATCTATAACAACTCAAAAAACAAACAATAAGCCCTTAAAGAAAGAATCACATTACAATATAGCTGCAATAAAATTCTCTATAAAAGTGTCTCCTCTCATTTTCGCATGTTCTCCCAAGATGCACTGCATTGCATTGGTAATTTTCAGTATCTTGTACTCTTGTACAGTACATGGTATGATGGAAGAATCCTGTAAACTGTATGAAGACATCTGATGTTGCATTGAGTTTTCTCATACTGCTTAGCTTCGCACTGCACTCGCACAGTTGGGAGTAAGGCATGCAATATTATTTTATGCTTTGGTTTTGTCACTAGAGGCCATCATCCCAAGCCATGTCTTCTCTCATGTTCTATCAGAACCTGTGGGATGCTTGAAGCATAAATTGTCAGGTCCCTCTAGTGTAGGCAGAAGTTAATTAATTCAGGAGAGATGTGTTAAGAGCATCTCCACATTTTATCACCACACCACACTCCAAGGTTCTGTAACTTTGCCTCGTACCACACCGAATATTGCCATTAATGTCTGACATTTACTAGAAAGTACTGTATAAGCAAATTGCAAAACCATGATTGAATTAGGCAATCATTTTTCTAAAAATATTTTGTACCAAAATGATGTTGAATCTTTAAATCTGAGTGGCCAGGTGTTTACTAATTTGTTTAAAGTAAGGCAAAACTCAAGATTTACTAAAGCTCACTTTCTAATACAGTGCCATTTTTCTGTAGTTCCGTATACAATATGCCAAATTATTGACAAATGTAAAAATATAAATTATTAAATAAATCAATAAATAAAACCTTCTTCAGCCTTGAAACAGGAAAGGAAAGACTCCAGGAAATAGGAGTTTTTTTTTTTTTTTTTTTTCGTTTTTTTTCTTCAGTAGCATGACAACCTACATTTTTGCTGGTCTTATTGTCTTTAGGAAAGAAAAAAAAAAGCTTGACTAGTAAGTCAACTAATGCTTATGTCTATTATAATGGAACTGAACAGTAAGTAACTTGTCTCATGGATGTCGGGTCAAATAATATGTAGACGGAGCTAAACACGGGAGAGCTATAATTTATTTTGAAACACAGACAAGAGCCGCAACCTAGGGCAAACAGGGCAAGAATACAACAAGGCTAGGAAAAACGTGAACCAAACAAAAGGGGAAGAATGTACAGGCACTAATCATGCTGGGAACCACACTAGCTCAGAACACAGGGAATTCTGAATTCCTGTTGGTTGGTATAGCATCCACATAAGGAGTGTTTGCTCTAGGGCTGAAAATCATGCTTTTCTAGCCACCCTAATCAACCTCTATCTGACTCAAATATCTGTCCACTATCTGTACTCAAAGCTCAGTGACCACACTTCATTTAAATTTGACAGAAAAAAAACCCATAATAATAATAAAAATAATAAAATAATAATAATAATAATAATAATAATAATAATAATATGCTCCATCCTGAATAAGTAGGAATTAGATCTATCTATCTATCTATCTATCTATCTATCTATCTATCTATCTATCTATCTATCTATCTATCTATTCATTCTTCTGAAGGTATCCTATATACTATATGGCCAAAAGTTTGTGAACACCTGACTATCACACTGATATGTGGTTCTTCCACAAACTGTTGCCATACTGTACAGTAAATTGGAAGCACATATTCGAAGCACGATTATCCAGGATAACTCTTCACTGGAACTAACAGGCCCAAATCATGTTCCAGCATGACAATGCACACAGTGAACAATGGGAGGTCCATGAACACCTGGCTTGCCAAGGTTGGTTGAAGAACTCAAGTGATCTGCACAGACCCCAGACCTCAACTCCACTGAGCACATTTGGTATGATCTGCAATGCTGACTGCACCCCAGGCCTCCTCACCCAACATCACTACCTGACCTCACTAATGGTCTTGTGGCTGAATGTAAAACCCCCATAGCCATGTCCCAAAACCTAGTGGAAATCCTTCCTAGAAGAGTGCAAGTTATTTTAACAGAAACAGGGAACTGAATCTGAAATGCTATGTTTACATATGGATGAGATGTTCAGGCGTACATAAACTTTTGTCCATATAATGTGCATAAGTCATAGGTAGGTTGGCAGCAGTCTATTGGGGTGTAGCCATCTTTCAACATCTTGTCATTTCTTTCTTCCAGGATGAGCTCCATCCACTGGGCACAAACACCAACTGAATAGTTTGATGAGAATAAAAATTACTTAAGTTCTATGCTATGGACTCAATTGAAATTTTTGAATTTGTATAACACTTGCCACCACCATCATCAAAACACCATTTAAGGGAATAACATTTGGAAGCGCAGTGTTTTATATATATATATATATATATATATAGATAGATAGATAGATAGATAGATATATTGCATATCAGTTAAAGATTAAAAAAAATAACCCTTTAAAGCAATTTGTAAAGCATTTTTATTATATACACTCGTGTGAAGGAATTTAACTTTACAAACAAAAATTAAAAAAGAAATGATATTTTGTGACAATAACAGTGTCTTCATTTAAGAGTATGTAACTGTTTACCAGTTATTCATTTACAATATTAAAATGAATACATAATGCCTGTTACAGTAGTCTAATTGCTGTGATAAAAAATAATAATAATGGCACCCTGTTATGGTAATAACAATTACAGTAATGTTGATTATTACTGTAATAATAATTATAGTATTTTTTAGCTACTGTGATTAATTTTACAGGGAACATGCAGTGGAATGTACTACAGTAACTTACTAGCTAATTGCTGCCATCAAGTTACTGTCCATTTCACAGAGTCCTTTTTTACAATGCAGGTATTACCTTACTGGTTTCAGCGCTAAGGTGACTGAACCTCCGCAGCCTATCAGTGACCTTGACTGAACAAACTGGCAATTGTAGTTGATAGCACTTGTCAGCAAAGTCCTCTCCCACTCTCTCTCTCACAAAAAAATGTGTCAGGTTTTTCTTTTCATCTGAGGATTATAAATGGACCAAAATGGTCCCTGTCATTTTTTTCCCCCAAATCTGTGAAATGCTGCCAATGCCGTCGATGCAGCACAAGCAAAAAAAAAAAAAGAAAAGAAAAAAAAAAAAAAGAGCAGGGCGCATTAAGCTTTCCTCTGCCACACTGTGCACTTCCATTTCTAGACATTTGGCTGCTTTTCTCAGAATGAATAACATGAGAAAAGAAATATACACTGCCGGTTAAAAGTTTTAGAACACCCCCAGTTTTTTTGTACAGCTTTTTCTACAGATTTTTATTTAATGACTTCTATATGATTGAGTAGAACAAAAACATTTTACATTAGTTTTCAAATCATAATAAAGGCTCCTGGGTTTTGCTGTAAAAATAAGAACTTGAAAGAATAAGATCTTGCTGAACATGCCCAATAAA
>JAOVYU010000022.1:4696145-4707815 GCA_025674565.1 Synodontis membranacea
ATAATAATAATAACAATTATTATTATTATTATTATTATTATTATTATTATTATTATTATTATTATTATTATTATTAAAAATCTGTCCTTGAATATGTCTTTTTTTTATATCCAGTTCTACTGTCTACCAAATTTCACACAAAAATGTATGTTCTGAATAAAATAACCACTATTGAATGCCATTCAAGAGATTCATTCATTCATTCATCATAGAACCATACAACCTCACAAGAAGCTCTTCATCAGAACTTCATAAGCATATTCATCAAAACATCTTACAATAGAATGATCTCACTAAAATGTCCAATATTCACATGGGTTGCTTTAGGTGTTGGGGGGTGGGGGGTGGGGGGACAACCTCAGTGGTGTAAACTGGACAGTTTGGGGTAATGCTGATAAAGTGCTAAAAATAATCTACTCATGCATCTCAAAAACTTATAATATCATGAAAATGTGCCCTATTTTGCAGACAGTAGAAATTTTATATATTCTAGAAACATTACACATCAAAAAAAATTTGTCAAACTTTTTTTTCCTATTTTAATTTCTATAATTATGGCCTGCAGCTCAAAAAAGGTAAATAAAAACACCCCAAATTGTACCTTCTCGGCCTAGTTCAATACACGCAACCACAATCGTGCTGACTGCTGGGAAGATTGCTGACTTGACATTTCTATCAGATTGCATATTACAGTAAGAGGAATTTGACTGGAAGGGAAACGTGTGGTAGGAAAAGGTACACAAACAATGGGGAGAGAACTTGGGAGAGCTTCACAAGGAGTAGAATGAAGCTGGTGTCAATGCATCAACAGCCTCCGTGCACAGATGTCTTCAGGAAAGGGGCTTCAACTGTCACGTTCCTAATATGTTCCTAATGCTGCTGATACATTTTATAGAGATCTGATTTCCTTTCCGAGCAGCACCTGCCCACAGTGCCAAAACTACTACCAAATGGTTTGCTGATCATGATAATACTGTGCTTCTGTGTTACTGTGCTTCTCTTGATTGAGAATCTATGTGGTATTGTGAAGAGGAAGATGAGAAACACCCAACCCAAAAATACAGACGAGCTGATAACCTTTATCAAAGCAACCTACACTTTAATATCAGCTCATCAGTGCCACAAACTGATCGCCGCATTGTCACAGTAATTCATGGTAAAGAAGCCTCAACCATGTACTGACAGAATGAACATACTTTTCAGATATTGGGCATTTCTGTATTGTGAATCCATTTTCTGATGGATCTTAGAAAATGTTCTAATAATCTGAGATACTGGATTTCTGACTTTCATGAGCTTTAAGCCATAATCATCACAATTAAGATGAAAACAGGCTTGAAACATTTCACTTTATATATAATGAATATAGAATATATGAAATTAAATAAATTCAAATATCAAAATAAATACAATTAAATTAATCATTTTATTAGGTTTTTTTTTTCCACAATTCTTTTTAAAGATACGCTAGTACATTGAACCACGTGCACTGTTAAGAAAATCAACTGTGTACACGGATCTTGACCTGCATAAACACTGATGTATTTAGTCACCAAAAAGACTATGTATTTAACTCAAAAGATGAAAGTAGAGCTTAATCAGGGTCAATGTCATTTATGGACAGCTTGTCAAATATTTTCAGAAATATCTTCAATACATGTTTGTGAACAAAACTTATATTCATAGAGCCAAGTGCCTGAAGTCATCGGTATCTGATGCTTTGTTAATTCCATGGAATTAATGAACTTTCTACCTGTATATGGTGCTCTGGGAAATGCCGAAGGATTTGTTTTGGCAGAATTCTTGCAAACCACCCAATATATGATACCTACATTTCATCACCATGTTATGGGAAGGAGAGGTGGCATATGTTCTTTCCCCTGTCAATCACAAGTGACACGAACCAATCATGGGTGTCTGTGAGCTCATACATGTGGAGTTAGGGGGATACGTAGCACTTTCCTCATAGTGTGTTGCCTGAGCAGTAAGTCGGCTGGCTTCACGTGCCTTGGATGATACACGAAATACCCTTTGTTTTAAATTACCTAGTTGGTAAGCTGTCTTGTTAGTTGTTTACCAAAAGAAACCTTGGAACCTTGCTTCTAACCGTAATTCCGTCAAACGACGAACGTCACACTTTAATCAAGTTGTTGGAGAGTTAGGTGCTGAAGTAGAATGCACATAAACCTAATCGGTCAAAATCTTTAAATGTTATTTCATCTCTTTGCCTTTGGGGATAACCAGCCTTCCGAATGCTAGAGCTTTATTCCTGGTTGTGCAAAAGAGAAATATACTTCAGCTCAGGAAAGCTCGTAGAAAAATATCAAAATGTCATTATGTGAAAGGTTTTCACACACACACACACACACACACACACACAGATAATCAGGCACAATCACAAAACAGACAACCTAAAGCCTGTGCGTACTAAATGAAATATTACCATGTGTGATTTCTCATTCACTTAGCACTTTCAGGAACCATGTTATACTGGTCACTATGGAGTTTTATCACTGGAACACTGGTCATCCGTTGGGGATGCACCCTGGATGGAGAGCCATGGTACCATGCATACACTCATTTAACCCCAGGGGCAATTTATCTTAACCACTAGTACGTTTTGGGGAAATGGGAGAAGACTCACATGGGCACAGAGAGACTATGCACAGAAAGACCACACAGACTGTAAACCAAACTGTGGACACTGGAGCTACTGTATGAGGCAGAAAGGCTACCTGATATACAGTACCATTATACCATACTGCACATACAGTAATTCATCACTAATTAGTAACTGTAGAGAATGAAAAAAAAGCACTAGACTTCATAAACTGAACAATAGTTTTGGTTGTGATTAAAACGTATTCACAGTAACGCCGTGCTTAATTGCTAGATTTTGCGTGAATGTCTATAGAATTAGGGCTTGTTATTATGATGCATTAATAAGGCTCTATATTTTATACAGATAGAGTAATTCATCTTTTCCATTTTGAGGTGTGGTATTCTTCCAGTGACAGTATTCTGTCACGGTCATGCCAAATCCGGTGCAGGATTATCAGCATGTGCATATCACCTGATGTGCACCAGCGACACTCACCATGTCACATGACTGCACCTGAATAGCGTTATGGTAAAATGAGGACCAGTATTTAAGTCACGTTTTGTACAGCAACCATTGTCTAACTTTGGTCTTTTGTTGTCATTGTCTTCTGTTATTGCTGTAGCGTGGCTTATGGCATGCTCTTGTCATTACTTTGCTTCACAACTCCTGGTTTTATTTCATGGTCGTTGTGTTCAAACGATGGTCAAATTGATGTGAACTGTAGACAGAACTTTTTGATGCAAAAGTTGATGTAAAAGTAAACAGAACATTTGTCCATGTTATGTATGAAATATCAATTGCTTGATGTTCATTTTCTTGATTATAGAACTGTTGTATAAATGCTTGCAGTCATGTGATGATACTGAATCATCGCATGGCTGAGATTACCTAAGACACTCGAATTGAGCCCAGATCACAGCCGTTCCTACATGTGCGGTGCTAAGAAGCAGGATTAAGGCTTTTTTGGACATCTACATTACAGTTCTTTATGCAGCTATAATGCGGTGCTTCTTTCAGCGAGAGAGAGAGAAAAAAAAAACATATATATGGCAGAGAAATCAGAAGAAAACAGCAAGACTTGGCTGCATCATATTCTGATGATTCATATAGCCAGTGGAAATACTGATGCTTATTGCTGCCAACATTAATTAAATATCCAAGATACCTTGGCTTCTTCGTCTTTCAGCTGCTCCCATTTGGGGTCATCACAGCAGATCATCCATCGTCCACATGTTGGATTGGGCACAGGTTTTTCCCCCCGTTGTCCATCCTGATGCAACCCTACCGGGCTTGGGACCGGCACTGAGACTCGTGCACCACAGTGGCTGGGATTCATGCTCACATTCACACCTGGAGTAGCCAGTGGACCTAATCCACATCTCTTTGGACTGTAGGAGGAAACTGGAGTACCCAGAGGAAACCCACACAGGAAGAGAACACGGAATCTGTGCACAGGAAATCAACCCAGGGATCAAACCCAGGACCTTCTTGCTGTGATTCGACAGCTCTAACCACTGCACAACTGACGCCACCCATCAGCGAAACTTGATTTATGGTACTGAAATGCCCCGGTGATTAGAAAATCTCACTTTCTTTACACGGTCGTCTCACAAAGTCAAAGACGTGACATCTGATTCACACTTTGAATTGAAAAAGCGGATGAAATGCAATTAGATTCACACTGCTCATTGCTTCAAATATACACTAAGTCTCCAAAGATTGCATTCCTACATTTTCTCAGCTGGGTCTATTCTTGGAAAAGCACATTGTTAGTCAGAGAAGGGGGAGGGGGGGTGTGGGAAAAAAGAAAAAAAAAAAAGGCCAAGCAAGCCGATAAGGTCTGTCTGCACGGAGATGAAAGGAGTGGAGAAAGAGCACATCCAAATATGCTGACAAAGCTGTCAAGGTTCTGGCTTATTAAAATATTATTGTCACCCTCCTCCCACAGATCGCTCTTCACAATGACATCACTTGCATGGCATCGTTGAGCCAACTGCATTTTATGTGAATATTTACCTCTCATAATGACATGCTGTCTGCATGAGGATAAATGACCGCGCACCTGGCGTCAGTCTGGATCTTTTATACATCCCTTATCATGCGGATTCCTGGGTATACAGTATAACTGACTTTTACTCGGCCTGAAAATCAGTTTTGGACTCTTATAAAACTATTTATAACCTGGAAATTTTCCTCTACATCACACGCTGTGATATGACTTCACCTACACCACTGACCGAAATAGATTTATACTCTTTCATAGAGAACCCTGTCGTTGCAACACTTTCTCCAGCTAACTGAATTAGTAATGCTTCTGCTCTTATTTGCTCCCCAAAAAAATAAATAAATAAATAAATTCCTTTGCAGTGCCTAGTGTACAATACACCCTTTATTTGATGTGCTGGGTTTCAGCTGTCACCAACATACTGTACTTGAAAGAGTAATAGACAACATCCTGCAAATTGAGGCATCAGCACAAACACAGGAATATCTTATTCCTACAGAAAAGACACACTCTTAATGCCTCTTCTTTCATCGTGTACATGTTCGCTTAGCATTAAACCAATCATCTTTTTGCTGTGTGAAACTCTTTTAGATTAGGTTACAACTTAGCATTCTTAGCAATACAAAAGAATAAGGAACAATCCTCTTTATGAAGTATCAAAAACGTAAATGCGTGTTTCTCTTTAGCTGGCTCGTATCTGCTATTCTCACAAATCAGGACACTTTTGAAGTAAAAGTTTTAATGAAAGGTCCCCGTGCGTGTACAATGTAAGCATAACAACAAGTGTGAATAAAGTTTTTTTTTTTTTTTTTTTTTAATTCATTGTTTTTACCATCACTGACAGACAAAATTGGTGTATTCACAAAGGAATTGTTTATTGGATGCAACGCATGGGAATGTTTCAGTAAGAAATAACAAGACAAAGTGACATAACGCCGTCTGAACATGATGCAATGGTGTTCAGCCCACTAGCCTGTTGACAAAGACGTGGGAATTAAATAAATAAGTAGAATTAACAGTCATTCACACACAAATAATAAACTGTCATTTAATTATCAGTAAATTTATAATTAATCATAAATTTGCTTGTATTAATTAATATTTAAATGTCTGCGAAATAACAACTGCTTGTACGTAGTAACTAATATTTATTCTATTTATGTCTGCTAACAAAGTCCGTAAATAACTAATTCCTTAATTAGCACATCATCATCATACTGGTGGTAGATTCCTTAATCTTATTATATTATTCTATATAGATGTTAATTAACATATTAGCATTATTAATGACATGTTAAAGTGCTAAATAATATTGGAAAATTAAACCTTAATTCTTTTTTTCAGTTATAAATGTTCGTTTTCCTATGAGCTGATTTGTGATCGATTTGTGATTTTAAGCTGTCATATTCTTCACCTGAACATTGTTGGGATGTTGTCTATCTCAGACCCTATTTCAGTTCATATGGAGAAATTCTCACTGGTGAGATGTTTATTTTGCATTTTTGGAAGGAGTCTCCAGTTTCAGTGGTTAGTAACTGACAGAGGTAAAGCTATAACCTTAACATTTTTGATATAGGAACATATTGAGAGGTTTTCGCAGTTTCTGTGTTACGTACATGCCAAGCTGTATATTATCTCTTTAACTTCAGCTCATTATAAGAAAATTAACTTTAGCTCATATTCTAAGTGATCTACTTGTTTCATGGACATCCCATACCGACGAAGGCAACAGGACGTAGCAGAAGTGTGTATGTTGTTCTTCAATACGTTAAAATTTATTTAAAAAAATGTTCGAAGTGACAAAGTTTTGCGGTGTAAGAGGAATAACACACTGGCAACACTTCTTGGTGATGCACATGGGCTGCATCACACCACCCTAATATAGTTTCTAATATAATTTCCCTATAACAACTTATTTCTTATTTGAACTCCATTTGTTTTCTAACCCGTAGTATGTTCACCAATAAGATAGCTGATCGTTTACTAATTTAACATGCTATAATAGTGATGACAGTGAACATGGTGACCACACAAACCACACAAATCATGCTGTAAATATAATGTGACTTCATAGTTCATAGTTAGGGTGGGATGGAGGTGGAGCAACTACAGTAGCATTACAGCTCCAGTGTCTTCAGTTTGATCCTGAACTTGGGTTACTGTCTGTACAGTTTAACATTCTCCAAATGTGTCTGCATAGGTTTCCCCCTGATTCTCTGGTTTTCTCCCAAGCCAATTGAATATTTTGAGATCTATAATATAATCAGAGGTATAAATATGTCATTTTCCTACATAATCACCCTCCTTTTCCATACACTTCTCACACTATTGCAACTTCTTCATCCCATCAGAAAAAAAAAAAAAAAGAAAAGTTTTTGGTTGTGCCTTCAGCCAGGAATGCACTGCTTTTTGACCTTGTCCTCACTCCGAAATCTTTGTCCTCTCAAAGCATCCTTCAGTAGTCCAAACACATGATAATCAGAGGGATCAAGATGAGGGCTGTCTGGAGGATACTGCAAGATCTGAAATCTCAGTTTCCGAAAGGTGTCAATAGTCGCTACGGCTGTATGAGGGCACACATTATCAAGAAGGAGGAGAACACGTTTAGACAAAAGTCCTCTATGACGGCTGCAGTTTGCTGGCTTCAGCTCCTCTTGCAATCCTCCAGCCGCAAAAATCTGATCACTGCGCGCTGCTCCTCTACAGTGCAAACAGCTAATGTAAGAACACAGCCGTTTTGAATAATGGTGAGCATCCAATTATGCACGCCACCACATCTAGCGGGCGATGTCAACAAATTTTCGAAGAACTTATCTTCTCTGAGCACTAGCATGAAGTGCAGGGGTGTTCCTTTTATAAAATACTCTCAATTCTCCATCACGTTTTGAAACACCCTCACATAATGCATAATACATACATAGATTGCATAATAATTAACATTGCTAATGACATACTGATGCCAGTCATGACTTGTTAAAGTAGGTGGATTGGACAAATTAGCCCTGGTGTGAAAATGTTTGTGTGTGTGGTGCACTGTAATGGACAAGCTTCCAATCCAGTCTGTATTCCCTCCAGATTCACTACCACCCTGGCCAGGATAATCTGGTTACTTAACTTGAATGAATGAATGAATGGATGGATGTACCTGAATAAGGAAGCTCATATATTGATCGAGTTCTCAAGTTCTTTTTGTAGCCAGGGAACCTTTTAACTGTTAAAATAAATTCTGCTCAGCTCAGATTCTTAGAAAAGGCTGTAGCACAGCATTGTATATAGACCATACCTATATAGGAATAACATTCATGCAAAGTCAGGCCAAAAATTTAGGCCTTATCATAACACAGAAACAGCACTGGTTAACTTGGTAAGTGACCTACTACCTAGCATCTGATCAGGGTTTTGTCTCCTTGCTTTTGTTACTTGACCTTAGTGCAACTTTGGCAGAATGCTCCTTGCCAGATTTGGATAAAATTTGGATATAGTTAATGGAAAGACCCTCTAAAAGACTTATTTGACTGATCGTAAATATCGTAAACTCCTCTACACGTAGTAAGATACAGTTTGGTGTTCCGCAAGGTTCTGATTTAGTCCCTTTTTTTTCCCCTTATATATGCTACCTTTGTGTAATATTATTCGTAAACATGGTATTAGCTTCCACTATGCTGATGACATACAGTCGTATGTTTCAGCAAAGCCAGATGAGAGACACCAGCTTAATAAAATTGAGGAATGTGTAAAGGACATGAGACAGTGGATGCTTATTAACTTCCCTCTACTTAATTCTGAAAAGACAGACGTACTAGTACAAGAAACACATGCAACTGGAAGTAAGCTTTCTGATTACATAATAACTCTAGATGTCCTTTCCATTTCTCCATGTGCAGAAGTAAAAGACCTTGGTATGATTCTAGTCTCTAGAATGTAGTGTCTAATAGGAAGCTTGTCTAGAAGGACAGTTCTTGTCTACTAGGACAGTTTCTTTCATCTCAGAAATATTGCTAAGAAAAGAAATATGCTGTCACTGGACAATGCAGAAAAACTACCTTTTGTTATCTCTAGGTTAGATTGTTGTAATGTCTTACTGTCTGGATGTTCCAGTAGGTGCATAAACAATCTCCAGTTAGTCCAGAACAGCAAGAGTCCTTACTAGAACAACAAGATTTAAACACATCACCCCTATCTTACAGTATCTACACTGCATCGGCTCCCAATCAAATTTTGCAGTGATTATTTAAAGCACTGAGTAGTCTCTTGCCACAGTACCTGAGCGAACTTCTGGTTTATTTTTTTTTATGATCTGCCTCACCTACTTAGATCAAGAGGTGCAGGCTATTTATTGGTACCTCAAATAGTGAAGCTCCACAGGTATGGAACAGCCTTCCAATTAGTGTGTGGGAGCCAGACACAGCCTCAGTGTTTATGTATAGGCTGAAAACATATTTGTTTTGCCAAGCCTATTGTTAATAGCTTTTTTATTAGGTACAGGAGCAGATCAGGAGGGTTCTCTTGATTTCACCCAGATGAAAAATGGGTTCCTTTTTGAGTTTGGTTCCTCTCAAAGTTTCTTCCTCAAGTCATATCATGGAGATTTTCCTTGCAACCATCCCCACAGGCTTCTTCATTAGGGAAACACATATTTATGGATACATTTCAAGATTCATAAGTTTAAAGTTTATAACCAAATTTAATATATTTCTTTAAAGCTGCTCTGTGACAATGTTCATTGTTAAACACCCTGAAAAGTCAGGAACCACTGAGAGTAAAATTACACATAATTCATTTTATTCTTTAGAACTCATATGCTGTATATGTTGACCCTTAGACTATGCATTGTCTTAGACTGTATAAGTTTTTTTTCTTTTTCCCTTCCAACCAAGCCAATGGGAACCAGTCATGTTTCAACTGGTTCCCTGATTTGGTTCCTGTATAGGGTCCTACAGGGTTCCTGCCCTGTATAGAAAGATTATGTTGATCATAAAAATACACTAGATGTGAATCTTCTTTACAAAATCAGTCACGCTGATAAATTTTTAAAATGGAGTTATTGTGTTTTCATGAAAGACCATCAAAAAGCCTTCTACAGGTCTTTTATTTATTTATTTATTTATTTATTTATTTATTTATTTATTTTTAACAATAAGTAGGAATGAACTATGTCAGTCGAGATATTCATGTTCAGTTTATACATAGACTAACATGTTTTAAAATATGTACAGTATATGTTTGTTGTTAGTGGAAAAATATGGCTAAAAGTTTATGGGCACCTGACCATCATTCCCATATTTGAGCCTTCCCCAAACTGGTGCAGCAATTATATTTGTTGTATTTTTTTGTTTTTCTGAATGCTAAAACAATATAATTTCCCTTCACTGGAACTAAAACGGGTTCCAACGTGACAGTACCTCTATACACAAAGCAAGCTTCGCAAACACATGATTCGCCAAGATCAGAGTGCAAGAACACGTGTGGTCTGCACAGAGCCTTGACCTCGAACCCTCTTAACAGCCCTCCACCCGACTTCCTCGCCCGACCTCAGTGATGCCCTTTTGTGGAATAAACACAAAAATCTAGTTTAAAGCCTTCTCCGAGGAGTGACTGGAGGTTATCATAAGCACAAATGGTTACAAAATCTGGAATGAAAAAAAAAAAGCAGATTAGAGATATGATGATTAGGTGTTAATTTTTTTTTACCACTGTAACTAAAATAATTGGTAGTAGTGGTGGTGGTGGTGGTGGTGGTTGAGGGCGGGATTGATTACTAACACCCTTTCTATGTTCCATGGACCTCACTTTGAAATCCTAATCCAAGCCCCGCCCCTTTTCACTCCGCGCATCCAATCAGGAGTGGAGCAGGCTTGCGTCCGAAATAAATGGCACGTTCCGACGGCGCACAAGGAGCATCATTCGACACATACGAACACCAGACACGAGGTGAAGATCTTATGGAGTACACACAGGCGCAGAACATCCCGGATCGCATGGACTCCTGCACTGCTGTAGGGCTTTAAAACTTTAATCTCATCCGTTTGAGACATCTTTCTGATTGGAGAGAGAGAAAGATAGAGACCGAGAGAGAGAGACAGAGAGAGAGAGAGAGAGGTACGGGGACTGAAAGGAGAAGTCGGGAAGTCTGTACGATCAGTCGACACAAGGACAGCTTTTTGTTTGTCAAGTGCATTATTAACGATTAATTTATCGGACTGCGTATTGCTGCGCTCTGGACTCCGGGAGTGTTCGCGCGCTTCTGCTGACAGCTGTCAGATGTCACGCACCGTGTTTCTTCCGCCGCCGCCGCCGTTTGCACTTCTCCAAAACACTGGGGTGAAGTGAGAGGAAGGTCATCCGAAAAATGCATGTCAACTGATCCATTTTTTAATTTTTTTTTTAAATTACAAATTAGTTTCAGCACTGCGTTTAGGAAAACTGGGAATTTGTCTGGGAAGTGACTGAACAAACCCAGCACTTAAAGAAGGTAAAGAAACTCCATTTACTATGGAAATGCGCCTCTGGGCAAAGTGCAATGGGAATGGAATTACGTTTGAGGTGATCCTAAGTTTGTTTATTTGTTTGTTTATTTATTTATTTGTTTTTGGCACAGGTGAGAAATCCATATGTGAAATTTCTTGTGCAGATGCATTTCACCATGTTGTGCCCTGAAATTGCACTTGACATCATTATACTACTACTGAAATGTCAAATGTGTGAAATTCTGAAATTCATCTCGTCGGAAAAGTGAAACACATGGAAAAGGATTTGTGTGACAATCACATGGGAACATAAACAAATTGTGTCAAAAATAAATAAATAAAATAAAAATAATAACATGTGAGAATGAATTATGAAGTTATGGCAGGAAATCACATCTGAAAATTTAAAACCAAATGTCCTGTATGCATAAAAAAAAAAAAAAATCACATGTGAAAATAAATAAATTATGTTTAAACAAACAAGCAAGAACAACAATAATAATAATAATAATAATAATAATAATAATAATAATAATAATAATAAAATAATATTAACAATACTATAAAATAATAAATACAAATAAAAAAAACAAAAA
>JAOVYU010000022.1:4766030-4776232 GCA_025674565.1 Synodontis membranacea
ATAGTAAATATATAAAATTTACTTTGTTGTTATTCATGAAAATAAAGGTCAACGATGAAGGATTGTCGTTTATAGTGGACTGAGACTGGAAGCATGTTGTTTTAAAGATATTATTTTTAAGATATTTACAAGAAATTTGCATATATTGTTATTTAAGACAACTTACAGTGCTATAAAAATGTATTTCCCCCTTCCTGATTTCTTTTTTTTTTTTTTTTGCATGTCACACTTAAATGTTTCAGATCATCAAACAAATTTAAATATTAGACAAAGACAACCCAAGTAAACACAGAATACAGTTTTTAAATTATGATTTTATTTATTAAGGGAAAATAAAACATCCAAACCTACACGGCCCTATGTGACAAAGTAATTGCCCCCCTTGTTAAATCATGTTAAATTTTTTTGGAAAGCTGAGTTCAATTTCACTAACCACACCCAGGCCTAATTACTGCCAGACCCGTTGAATCAAGAGATCACTTAAATAGAACCAAAGTGAAGTAGGATAAAAGATCCCAAAAAAGAAGACAATCATGGTGCAGTAAAAAGAAATTCAGGAAATGAACAGAAACAAAGTAATTGACATCTAACAGTCTGGAAAAGGTAATAAAGCCATTTCTAAAGCTTTGGGACTCCAGTGAACCACAGTGAGAGCCATTATTCACAAATGGAAAAAAACATGGAACAGTGGTGAACCGTCCCAGGAGTGTCCAGCCTACAATAATTACACCAAGAGTGCAGTGACGACTCAACCAAGAGGTCACAAAAGAATAAAATATAAAGAACTGCAGGCCTCACTCGCATCACTTAAGGTTAGTGTTCATGACTCAACCATAAGACAGACACAGGGTAAAAATGGAATGCATGGCAGAGTTCCAAGGCAAAAACCACTTCTGACAAAAAAGTAATATAAAGGCTCAGCTCACTTTTGCCAAAAAGCATCTTAATGATCCCCAAGGCTTTTGGGAAAATATTCTGTGGACCAACAAAACAAAAGTTGAACTTTTTGGAAGGTGTGCGTCCCGTTACATATGGACGTAAAAGTAACCCAGCATTTCAGAAAAATAACATCATACCAACAGTCAAACATGGTGGTGAAAGTGAAAGTGATTAATTGTCATTATTGACAAACCACATCACACAGTGCACAACAACAAAATGTGTTCTCTGCTTTTGACCCATATGTGAAGTGACACACAGCAGGAGGCAGCTATTTTTTCAGTGGTGCTCGGGGGCAGGACCTTGCTCAGGGTACCTCAGTGGTACCTGCTGGCAATCTTTCGGTTGTAGGGGCACTTCCCTAACCAGTAGGCCACCATCTGCCCCATCTGTGGTAGTCTGATGGCCTGGGGCTGCTTCAAGATTTGGACAACTCGCTGTGATTGATGGAAAAAAATTAATTCTGCTCTCCACCAAAAAATCCTGAAGGAGAATGTCCGGCCATCAGTTCATGACCTCAAGCTGAACCACACTTGGGTTCTGCAGCTGGACAATGATGCAAAAAAAAACAGCATGTCCACCTCTAAATGGCTTAAAAAAACAAAATGAAGGTTTTGGCTGAATTAAAACAATTCTGCAAAGAAGAGTGGGCCAAAATTCCTCCATGTGAAAGACTCTTTTCCAGTTATCACAAACGCTTGATTGCAGTTTCAGTGTGGCACAACCAGTTATTAGGTTTAAGGGGCAATTACAGTACTTTGGGTGATTCTCTTTTTGCAGCAACATTTCACACATTTTTCATTTACCCTGATTTTTTTCTAAAATGTGCACATATTTCACTTACCCTGATTTTTTTTCTAAAATGTGCCAAATATGTACAACAAAGTAATTAAATTATGTGTTTAAGTGTTTGCCATTATTTAAACATAAATGAAATGCATTTCAAATATTATTATTTTTTTTTGTTTTACACACCTTTTTGGTGACACACGCTCAATTTCATTGTGTCCCACAGTGCCATGTATCAACTTCCTCCAGAAGTATGTCATAAAATTATATATATATATATAGCAATTTGATAGATAGATTATAAATAATTGAAATAAATAAAAAAAAATTACAATTAAAAATGGGTTAAAAATAAATTTGTTTTTGTATAACACAGACATATAGTGTTTGTAATTGAATTACCTGTTACAGTTTCAAGAATAAAACATTATATTAACAAAAGGGACATAATCTGTCTAAGAAAAAGTCATTATTGATCAATATTTACATGTTTAAGTATTTCTGGTCTATATGTAAATGTCCCTAACAAGGTGGAACACATTCAGAAGCGATGTTTAAGAAAACTACCTGTAATTACTATTTTATCTATCCCTGAGCTTGACCATAATGGATTTCTTATAGTTAAACATGTGAGTATTGAAACAAATTATAAAAAATATGAAACATAAGTCTTTTTTTTTTTTTTTTTTTCAAAAGTTATGAAGCTAAAATGTTGCCGCAAACAGAGAATCACCCCTTTGTCAAATAGGGCCATGTAGGTTTAGATTGTTTTCTTTTTTCCTTAATAAATAAAATTATCACTTAAAAACTGCATTTTGTGTTTACTTGGGTCAACTCTGTCTAATATTTACATTTGTTTGATGATCTGAAATATTTAAGTGTGACAAACGATGCAAAAAAAAAAGAAAGAAATCAGGAAGGGGCAAATACTTTTTCATAGCACTGTACCTTTTGTTATAAATATTGTATATGTAAATTTAATATCAGTGGGAAACAAATGGCACCTAACTGTGGAATCATACATATATAATGATTTTACCGAACAGTATATAAAGGTTAAACGGTGCTTTAGTCGTACACTTACTTTAAATCAATTTACTTGATTGGTATCCCTCTCGTTTCCTTGTTTTCAAACTTTGCATTTCTAACAAACACATGCACGCTAGTGGCACTCTATTTTACAGATCTGCCTTTTCTAACCTTCACTCCTGCTATGGTTTATACCACCAGTTCTTGCTACAGCCTAATTAAACTGATTCTCCAATTATACCCTACTGCCTCTGGCTCTCAAGTGTTACAGCCCATTTAGAGGAATATATAAACAATGAGGCAGAAAAGGTGCAGATGCACTGTGTAATCTAACCATGCTCTCAACCATGTTCATTAAAGGTGCTAATGCGTGTTGTGACGTTTGTCTTTCATCTTTCAAGAGGAAGTCTTTCTGGAAAAAAAGAAAAATAAAATAGGTTGTGTACCATATTTTCGGCCGTGTTCTTCATAGTTCACTACACAAACGCAATCAGGAACTCTACTAAAGCGATGTCTTCTCATCATTGCCTCGACCCCTTCAACATAAAATATGCACCGGCTGAGCTATAATAACAGCACTAAAAGATATTGTTAATGGATGAAAGTGAAATTGCTCCAGCATTTTTTTTTTTTTTTTTTTTTTTTTACACCTTCATAAGGCAAGGTGACATTATTAGGAAAACACAATTCTCCAAGGAAATTGTCCACTGCATAACTTCTGAGTACAAGGTGCCCCAGCAGTGCCGGCAGACGTTTTTTTTTTTCCAGGCTAGCATAACCTTTTCCTAAATATAAATGGGCAAAGTGCGGGCATTTTATGGAAGCCCGAGTGGAGTACACGTAGCAAGTAATTGACATTTGTGTGAGCTGAATATTTGTGGTGCAAATGTTTAGGTGCATGAATTATATTTATGCACATTAGCTTCCTCTGCCAGAGGGCGCAACTGAACCTAATTTAGTGGCAATAAAACCGAATTAATAGAGTACAGGCATCCAAGCACCCAAAGTTATATTAACATCCAGTGCATGTAATAGTGAAAAGGGCTCCATAAAAAAGTAATGATTTTGTGGGCCAAGTTCCAAGGCATCCCTCTCAGGGGCAGTCAACGTTTCAATCAGCACTTATCATTTCCTTTCGGATCAGGAGATATATGGCTCTAGCCAGTGCTGACACCGTATTAATGTAACATATTTAATGATATGGAGACTTGAGATTTAACTTTTATTAAAGAGATGAACACTGGAGTTCCGTAATTAAAGTCCTCATGGAGTTTCTCGGAGCATGCATTATCCATAACATATAATATCCTGATCATTAAATTATCTCTGCTGCACATTTATCATAATTAGTCTATAAAGTGACAGAGTGTGGTGTGTTATATTGATTAGCGTATATGATTTGTTGGACCGCTGCACCATATCAACCAACCCTGTATCAAATATTCTCCTTGTACCGTAGTACTGTATGAACTCACTTTCTTTGCTTTCATCCCACACATCATTTGTACACCAGTCATTCTCCATCTGTTTCTAGCCTCCTGGCATTACGAATTCTCCACTCTCTTATTTATTTATTTATTTTTACTTATTTCTCTCTATACTTATAGTGGAGAAATCTTCTTTTCCAGCATCGTTCTGAAAACATATGGAAGGAAAAGCTGACTTTGGAGGTCTCAAATGTCCGTTTGAAAAATAGCCAGCTATTGCTCAAGGTTATGACCTCAATTTTTGAATGTATGGGTTCAACTTTGCATAAATCCTTTTGAGTCTTAGGGAACAGCATGGATGCAAAAGCAGTAGCAAAGCAATTAAAGAGGTCCTCCCCTCTTTCTGACAGACTAACCCCAAAACACACAGAATAGGAGGTAATTAAGACAGGAAATTTCAGTTAATATATAATAACTGGCAGAGCCAAGCACGCCAAGTCAAGGCATTTCCTTCACCTTAGTCCGAATTAATTCCTAGATCATACCTTTTACCATTTGATCCTGCAGTATGTATTATTTATCTATTTTTTCATTTATCTATTTTTTGATGTGTAAGTACGTCATTGGCAGAAAAAAAACCCCAATACTTTTGTTTGAAAATGTAAAATTTTTCACCATGTATTAATTCAACTCATTGTGTGATTATTAAATGGTTTAATCTTACTTTTGAGTGCATCTCAGAATTTTCAGAAGATCTTCTCGAGATTGATTGACGTATTTGAATAAACGATCATGTTAGTGCACGGTAATCATCACTCATTAGTTCATTACTAAGTCAATGGAGGTTTCAGAACGTTTTCATTAAAATCGTCTATTACAACCTTCTACAACGCTGATCTTGATGGCACCAATTGCAAAACTTGCAATGGAGAAATGTAAATGAAACGTGCTGTGATATGGACAGAGAAAAAAAAAGATCCTTATTATCTCAAACTCACTTTAAAGAATGTTTCTATGTATGCAAGCCCATTTCCTGCACGAGCCTGAATTATGTTGATTTATGACGTAAGCAGAATGGAGTACTTTTCTTTAATCATTGGTCTATCATTAGAGGATGGTACACTGTACATGTCAATGCAGGCACTGTATTATATACATGTTATAGTGCATTTTTTTTTTTTTTTTATAGAATTCAGACAAGACTTTAATGGGATCATTAAAGTTTAATCTTAAAAGACTGCTGCACAATGTAAAACAGGCTGTAGTAATGCCTCGATGCATTTTTCCTCAATACAAGATTCTAATCTAAACCCTCTACGGAATTGACAGTACTCCTCCTCCTCCCCATTTTTTCTATTCCCAACTAGGGGTCGCCACAGCGGATCTTTTTGTCCGCACATCCGATTTGGCAGAGGTTTTATGCTCGATGCCCTTCCTGACGAAACCCTCCCCATTTTTCCGGGCTTGGGACCAGCATACAGGAATACGCCAGAGTGTGCACCCCCTTGTGGCTGGGTCTTTGTACAGCACCCGGCCTTCTCTGGATGTCTCCCATCCAAGTACTAACCAGGCCCGCCCCTGATTAGCGTCCGAGAACAGGCGAGATCAGGCACCCCCAGGGCAGCATGACTTTACAGAATTGACAGTACTAGGCCTTGAAAGAGAAAAAGAAAAAAAAGGAAAGAAAAAAAAACAACAACGCCGGGTTTGATGTCACTTATGCTCTGTGAGCTGTCAAAAGATATCAATCATATTTCCTCTAAACCTTAAAACAATTTTAATTAGCCATAGTATTTGGTAGGAATTCTCATTATACAGTATGAATCATTGAGTATTGAATGCTTTAATATGGATGTCCCTAAAATAATTAGTTATAACCTTGAAATAAAGCTTTACAATTCAATTTCAATTTCAATTCAAGAACAGAATCGGTGCCCACAAAACACAGGAAACAATGACATGAACTAGGATCAAAAAACAAACAAACAGTCTTTACATATGTAAATAAATTGTGGGAAAAATCAAGAAATCAAGAAATCTTCGTCTTTAAGTTGCAAAAATGCACCTGAAGAATTTGCAAAATGTGATATGACAAAACGAAGTATAAATATTACAAACTAATCAAGAGCTAAACACAGAACAGGTGAACCCAACAAGGCAACAAACCAATGACAGAACGAAGGTGAAGTCAGGACCGACACAGAAACTAAGCACATGGTAACATATACAAAAGGGCACGGAAGGACTGCTTGTGGCATCGGGAACTGTGACGGGGAATATTTGTTACGCAAATGTTGTTACACATTGTTAAACATCATTGTTATACCAAAGCTAACTTGTCAAATTTCATGAAGTCACTTTTGAAAGAACCCACAAGTATGATACTTGTGCTGGATTTTGCTGCAGTTTGAAATCACTGTGGATAAAAGTGTCTGGCAAATGCAAATTGAAAGTGGCAGTCGTGGTTTAGCTTAAGGTTCGGTTAAGGCTCCTGAAACTCAAGGTATAACTGAATTATTACATTAATGAAAGCAGCACATTAAAACAAAGAGAAGACGGGGGAAAAAAAAATAATCTGTGAATCCTCATCTTCTAAGATCTGACCTAACAATTTTGCTTTATAATGAAAAGCCCCCCACCCCCCCCACCCCCTCCTTCCCACCCCCAGTGGCTGCACTGCTCATGTCGATTGTGATAATTGCAGCGCTTTCATGCAAGACCAGGCTGGAAGCATTTTTCAACGTAACATAAAG
Source organism: Synodontis membranacea (assembly GCA_025674565.1). NCBI lineage: Eukaryota > Metazoa > Chordata > Actinopteri > Siluriformes > Mochokidae > Synodontis > Synodontis membranacea. Next base: position 4,772,968 of record JAOVYU010000022.1, read on the forward strand.
AAATACTTAGAGATTTGCCTTTTTCTTTTCAGAGGGATATGTCAGACAAATGCAGTGGGCTGGAAAATATGTTGTTGTTGTTGGTGGTTTTTTTTTTTTTTTTTTTTGTTTTAAGGATTATATATCCTTAGTTTTCCATACAGCAAACAAAATGAACAAGTGTGGGTTCTTAGCTCTCGGTGAGGAGCATTTCTGGCATTCAGTGCTTTCCACTCTTTTGTCCTTGTCTAACTCAGATCACTGCAGTGACTCATAGTATATGGTGATTGGCACATAATACTGGAAGGGGGCTGCTGGCATTTCTAAACAAAATGAAATCTGCGCTGCTTGTCAGCACATTCCCCCAGCAGTTAGTGTAAACAAGCAGGTTCTCCCAAGAATTTTCTGATTTGTAATTGCTTTTCATTCATGACACTTCATGGACTTTTCCACTCTGTCTCCCAATTCTCCTTCTCGTTCTCTCTTATATGTATGTGTGCTATGACTGCCGGGCAGTTCCTCATTATTTGTATTCTCCTACCTGCCAGCACTAATGAGAGAAGGGACTGGTGCCAGTGTGACAGAGTTGGTGGATTAATGCCCGAGCAGCAGCGGGCGAAGTTTGGGGAATACAACAGGCCCGCAGTTCATTACACCTGATATATGACATTTTTAGCACTGTGAAGTTCCCTTTCATAATAAAGCGTAATAGTAAATACTCAAAACTAATCAAAACTCTACCAAAGAAAGTGTTCTGTTTAGAGGGACTGCAGCTGAGGAAAGACTGTCTTTAGAAAAAAAAAAACACAAAAGATGTAGTTAGTGACTTTCTATCTGCTATTTTTCTATTAATACATACATGAATATGTTTATACAGTAGAGCTAGACACTAAAGATGAAGTAATGTTCAAGCAAAATTTGTTTCAATTGAGATAACAGTATCGTAGTGTTTTTACGCTAATCAGCAGACACCGTAATTTGCTGGAAATCCCACTACAAATGGTCCACTTTTATTGAACACGCAGTCCAATAACACATGGGAACATCAACACAAATCAACCACCATGCATGCATAAACACAAACCCCAAACTCGGCCAGAGCCACCAAATCCAACACACATCACAGAAAAGGTGAGTGACTCTTTACACTCTCCCCCACTGAATGCTGGGTAAACTACACCCCTTCCCGACTTTGTCACAGTATTATGTCTTTCTTCCTGCCGTTTCCCTTTCGTTTGCTGCATGTGTAATGTATTATACGTAGTTGTGCGTATTTGTGCAATGCAAACACACAGTCTCTTTATGCACACCAACTTAAATTATTTTCATACGTGGAGCTTTATATCTAGCAGGAGAAAAGCATCATGTCGAAGAACACATGTATTTTCATTACAATACTTGAGTACAGTCCCCCCCCCCAGAAAAGATTTTTTTTTAATTATTAATATTATTAATTATTATTAAGAAAAACATCTATTTTATTAAATATTACATTTATTTCTTTGATCACTGATTTCATAATTTCACAGCTCAACACCTAATCTGTGGAAAATTGTACAGGTATGCCATTAGCTAGCTTAGTGGGCCAGACTAGCTAGCGAGATGATTTGACTCAAGTCCTCAATGATTTGACTCTTACTCAAGTCCTTTACTCAAGTCTACTCTTACTTCTTTTTGCACTCTTTCCACCACTGGTTATATAACACTGCTGAGGCACATAATCATTATCATTATTTAGCAATTGCAAGATATATAATACAGAAAGAGTGAGGAGTAGGAGGAGGAAAAATGCAAGCAACAAAACGCTTATCACCAAAGGACTATAAGGTGCACTATACAGGTTTTGACACCCAAAAATATTAGATGTTAAATTGATGGTGTTAACAGCAGCACCTTCATCCTCCCCGATGCTGCTGGTGTGAATTTTACGAGCTGACAACGCACAGCTATTCCTCAGAAGAGCCTCAGGCTTCGAGCGCAAAGACAAATTATCCTTTGATATGAAACAGATTGTTTCCTTAAATACCTGCTGTGTTAACGAGGCCCCGGTGTTGCGTTTGGATTTCTCCCGTCTCTCTTTTCTGAGTCCGGGGCCTAAGCGGCTGGCCCGGGGAGGCCCAGGCTCACTGAGTGATTAACTAAAGTTTGGAGCTGACAGGCCTGCGAGCCTCTGAGGAGGGACAAGCGGGACTAATATGGGGCTCTGTATAACAAGACTGGACGAGTGATGGAGGGGAGAGAGTGAGGAAAGGGAATGACTGAGTATACAAGAGAGACTCCCAGGCAGGAGATGAGAAAGGGAAAAAAAATAAAATAAATAAAAAAATAGAAAGCTGACAGCAGAGGAAATAAGCCCCTAATCAGCACAGTCCTATCAGCTGCCTGGAAGCAGGACTGAGGCGAAGCTCAGAAGGACTCAGGTGGTGCTTTCACTGTTTGAACATTTCCTACAACCTAACCTCATTCCCTTGTAGGACCTTTTGATGGTTTTATCATGATATTCATTAGTATGATTGATCACGGTTATCTGATGTCCATCAGTTTTTGTGCATTGTGGTGACAGATCCTGCTACAGACAGCAAAGCCTTTCAAAAATATTTTACTGTAGATAGAATCTGGATTTGCAAGAAATATTCTGAGTGCTGTCAGTGACACCCACATTTCAAACCACACACAACTGTATAAATTTGTAATTCATTCTCCTGCAGTTGTTCATATTTCTCTAGTTGATTTTCTTTCTACCTATCTTTAAAACAAATATTATATCATCTTGAGTGACATTTACTATATTTATTACGCTATTTATTATATTTTAAAGTAATTGGTACCACTTGTCATCTAGAGTCTACATGAAGTCAATCTGATATCGTGATATGATTAGGGATAAGTTCTGTATGGATTATACAGCAAAAGCCTCATCATTTGGCCCATCCCAATAAAGTGAAAGCTCAAAGGAGCTGTTGATGGTCAATGGAGTGTATATACTGTAGGTTATCTACTACACATCAGCAACCACAAACTGTTTATATATTATGTACAATTAGCTATAATGAAGTGTAACCCATATATATATATATATAGTACTGTGTAAAAGTCTTAGGCATCCTATTTTTTTTGCGTACAAATAGCGTTATAAATTACATTTTATGAATTCTGCCTTATTGATTCAGTACAAAAATTCATATTCCCAAGCATTACTTTTCCAAAATAAATAAATAAATAATTGTAAGCATAAAAATGTTTGTATGTCAGTAAAGAAAGCAACATATGTAAGAGACCACTTTTC
>JAOVYU010000022.1:4974426-4989967 GCA_025674565.1 Synodontis membranacea
AAGACCGAGTACAAATGCGGCCGAGTCCGAGACGAGACCAAGACCTTCAAAAACCGGTCTCGAGACCGAGACCGATCCCGAGTACTACAACACTAACGAATACATTACCCCTATTCCTGCCTCGTGCTCAGTGTTCCGAGGATGGGCTCCAGATCCACCGCAACCCTGATCAAGATAAACTGGCTACTGAAAAGGAATGAATGTGAATCTTTTACAAGGATTTCTGAGTGCTTGCTTAGAGTCCTGATTCAGCTTCTTCCATTCTTTGGCAAAGGGAGAATGGGAAATGGACTGAACTTGATGCAACTGAGCCCTGTTAACTTGAGGCTACACAAACCAGGTCAAGGTCACATCACTGAGTGATGACTTTGCTATGAGTATTATGAGGGAAAGAGCATTCTGGACAACTCTACTATTTCAGGAAAGAAACCCTTGTGGTTCAGAGCGCATGGAGATACAGTAGAAGCCATAAGATACAATTCATCATTTCCCCAGTTGCTTTTCTGTTGTGCCTGTTTTCTGAATTTACTGGATGATTAAAATACTTAGTGTGACTGTTTCCTTTTCTAACCACAGTGCTTTAACAGCAGACTTCTAGGATTTAGCTTTTTACTGCTATTAATACAGCAGCAGAAGTCAAACTGTTAAATTCCAGCTGTCTTGTCAAGATCTCCAGAGAGACTGTTTCACATTGCTTTGTGGGAATTGGTTTTTTTTTTTTTTAATGAATCTTTTCACCATTTAAACTTATACGTGCTTGCTCTATAGACCACCAAGTTTTCCAAAAACACTCCTTACCAAGGACCAAGGATGTTTCTTAATTAGCTGAATCACTGATATTAAACTTTTAGGCTAGCGTTATCTTAACGATTGAACGTGAGTGTGAGTTATGATTTTAATAAGAAATATCAGTAATACAAAATGCTTCTTGCTAAATGGTGTTTGTCCTCATGATTTTGTGTACGCAGACCTAAAACGAAGAGGAAACTGGACCAGGGAAACAGCTAGCACAGTAACAAAACAAAAAATATTGAGCTTACGGACCACAGAAATACTCACACATATGCACTCAATGAACGACTATTTGTGCCTCCAGTTTTTTTTCTAATTAGTTAATTAATTAATCAATCAATCAATCAGTCAATCAATTAATTAATTAATACATGTTTGGGAAGGAAGAAGTAATGGAGGGGCATTCACTTGGTAACAATCAGCTGAATCTTACATAGTGGGCCTTTAATTTGCACATTGAATAGACAGTGTTTTTATAATAGTAAAGCAAAGTACAGCCGATCGATTCATGGTTAATGTGGACATAACATCAAAACAAGATAAATAACTCTTTTAGCCTAACCTTGTTGTTTTGACATAAAAAGCAATTCCTACGTGGAAGAAATATGCTGTGTTAGTCTACGTTCTGGGCTAAAAAGAAATAAGCCCCAGCCTCTAATTCATACTATTTAGTGTATTTTTATTTACAAATTATTAGGGGTGCTGTTGTTCTTGGGTCCATGAAATGAAATCTCTTTAAGCTGTTTGTTAATAGAAAACAATACAATGTAGATGGCAAAAATGAAACTTTTTTTTTTTTTAAATGATGTATTGTTAGGAATTCCTCGTTATGTCGTAAGAAAAAAAAAATAGATAAAGTGCATATCTAATAATAATTAAGGTCTGCCAAATGATACAAGACCCAAAATAAAACAAAAAAATCAAAAAATTCTCTAAATTAAAGGCAAGCTTAAGCTATGTTGGTGTCCATGCGATGCATACAGCATACTTAATGAGATAAACTGATTGCTGTTGCAGAATACCGTAATGGAAAAGGGACACGGGGTGGACCCTCAAATGCTCGTGGAGACAAATAGAATTGCGAAAAACAAAATAGATGCCTTTGCTTGTAATGATGGGTATTTGTTGCTGTTGTTATTGCCTGTCAGACCATTTTGTTTTCTGCCTGCACTGTAATTAAATTCAGTGTGTTCTGCAGACAAGCATTCAATTCACTTGACAGAAATTGAAGGCTCCAACCATGGTTTTAAAAGAAAACACAGCAAAACAATCAAAATCCTTTTTTTTTTTTTTCCCATCTAATTGCAGTCAATCACTCCATGCAATGATTTTGCACAGATTATCGAACCGTCACCTGCAGCATGCAGAGGATGCTGGGAAATGTTTGAATAAAGCACATAAGGATATTCCTGAAGTGTTTCATGTACATGCTTATATCAGTATATGGTCCCTTCTCTTATTCTTATTCCTACAGATGGCCTTACTACATTCAGGAGCTTCCTGAGATCTGAGTTCAGTGACGAGAATATTGAGTTCTGGTTGGCTTGTGAGGATTTCAAGAAGACCAAGTCTCCAATGAAAATGGCCGTCAAGGCCAAGAAGATTTACGAAGACTTCATTCAGACTGGTGGACGCAAAGAGGTCGGTATATTCCATTCAAGTGCTTGTGCTTACGTATGTCTCTGAAAAGGCCTATCGGGAGTGCAATATGTATAAAGGCAAAAGAATTTCTTTAGCATTTCAGCAGCAAACATTTTCGAAGTCAATGGACCTACAGGTTCTGCTCTAATTGGCTTCCTACACGTAAAAGATTAAATGAGATCCAGTAGCTGATCCAGTGTGCTTCTCTGGTCACCTGGGAATGTGGAAATTATTTTCCCTTCTCTCTCTCTCTCTCCTTTGGCTTTGATATCCAATTTACCCAATTATTGGCAAGTGTGAGACTTCGGGTGCACTCACACTAGGTTCAGTTGCCTCATACTGCACCCAGGAGCAATTGTCCCCCCTCCCCACTCTCCTACTGGCCTGCGCTCACACTGCACTGAACGTTCCGCTCCCGGGGGTGCTTACGTCATGATGATGCAGCTTTTGGTGTCGAAGAAAAACACTCTTGCTTAGCATGATGGAGACTGGTTTTACTGTACATTGGCCATTATTTTGGGTGTGGTGACACACAGACCTCTCACATGCCATATAGATTTATTAATTATGAAATTTTCAATAAATCATGCTGCAGATGTTTCCAGAAGCAGCTGACAATTCAGGAGGAATTTGCAGCTTTATTCACAAACTGCAATCCACGTTCATCAATAAGTTGAAAGCCAGAACCATTATTGACCCGAATATTCTCCAGTGAATTGAAAAGTGCACATGATAGCATTTGAGTTTGGAGACTGAGTACGGTTAGCGATCACGCCGTGCACAAGGCCAATTGATCTGCTCCCCGGGGCACCTCTTCCAAGTGGCCTAATTGAGTGGTACAGAGCGTTCACACTGGTCTATCAATCCATTCTTTGGGGGGGGGGGCAATCTCTTTCGGGAGCAGTTCGGATCACCTGGTGTGAGTGCAGCGTTAACAAGCTTGAGTTTGAAGCACTGTAATCCTTAGGTCATAAGTTGGAAAGACAAGCAGAGAGATATTTTCCTGTTGTTGAAACTAATTCAGCATTCAATAAATGAATGTCGTTAATTTCACTGTTGTCTAATCCCACTGTCATCCTCAATAAAAAAATAACAAAATCTTGACTTGTAATGAATGACTGAAATTGCATTCCGTTTGGAAGTTAATCGCATTCATTTCCTTCCTAATCTTGTAATCGTATTCCGCAAAGTGACCCCTGATGTAACGTCCTCAATGCTTTTCACTCTTCAGGTGAACATTGACCATTTCACCAAAGACGTGACTCTGAGGAACCTGGTTGACCTTTCCGCTAACACCTTTGACCTGGCTCAGAGCCGCATCTACACCCTGATGGAGAAGGACTCCTTCGGCCGCTTCCTCAGATCCGAGCAGTACCAAGAGCTCATTAAGTAAATGCATTTATCCAGCTGAAGGGAGACAACAAACACAAATGCGCCTTTGATCGTGTGGATTCGATATCTACGGCTACGCATCAGATTATTATTTGTCAATTATTTAAATTTATTTTATCTCAAAATCAATCCAACTAGAAAAAAAAAAACAAATTATCTTGGATTCTTCCACAATTTGGAAAACTTGTCTCCCTACAGCTTGGCTAAGAACGTGTTGACGACCAAAAGACCTATTACGATTTTTTACAGCACCAATACACAAGGGCAATATTTATCCTTAAAAAGAAAATGTCAAGACATTACATTAAACAGTCAAATTGTATTCTTGCATAATGTGCACAGATTGGTTTGCCAAAAGCCTGTTAGCTGGGATGGGATTTTTAGTTCCCCGTCTACTAAATAAAATGGAAAATCCGAGTCAGGCTAATTCCCACTTGTAATTCATTAGACTAGACAAGTGGCTCATGCTTTCAAAGGGGACATCCTGGCCTCTGAGGTGCAATTCAGAGAAGTATCTGTCTGCCATGAGGGGAGGTACGGCTGGTGTGGGGACGGGAGCAAACTGCAAGTGCTTTTTCTTGGAAATGTCCACATTAATGTTAACACTCTTATGTAAAAGCAATGGGGAGTTGAAGGGGAAGGGGGGGGGGGGTACACACTTAAGCCTTGAAGGGCCCATCATCATTCAGAGTAAAAGAAGAGAGGGACGTGTTTAAATGCACAGAGTCCCTGGGAAAAGCCAGAGAGGAGGCTTGTTGTGGTGTGTACGTTGCTAAGATGGGAAAATCAAGTAGGAGTGGATCTCCATAAAGCATTGGAAAACTTTTTTTTTTCCAAACAGCGGGACAGCTTTCCCAAGGAAGTGTAAGGGATAATCTCAAAACAAATATTACAGTATTAGAATATGCTTGATTTAAGTAGAACCCAATGATAAGTTTCTTTCAAGTCAATTACAATCATTGAAAAAATATATATCTTCTTCTTGTTATTATTATTATTATTATTATTATTATTATTACTATTATTAATGACCTTTTTTTTTTCTTTTACATGATGCATGCCCTTGTCATGAGCAACTAATCTTAGACATGTTGCCTACCATCAAATACAAGGTATCCATATGTATGAAATTGTTTCAATTATTAAAGTTTGCATGTGTGAATCTCACAATATGCACATACAATATACTATTGCACGTTCTGTATTTTTTTCACCATTTTATTGTTCAGTTACAAACAAGCATAGTATATAGCATTATATGCAGTAATAGGTGGGCCATAAGTCCTTAAAAAATTAGACACTGCAGGTCAGCAAACCATGAATTATTTTCAATTTTACAAACAGAAAATATTTGGAATATTGGTAAGAAATACCCCCACCCCCCACCCCCACCCCCTGAGAAAATGACTTCAAATTAAATTCAAACTTCTACTAAGGACTTATAGTGCACCTTTTATTTAAAAGTAAACCTAAGCGAATACATGTATATGTACTACTGTAGCCACACATCAAATGTATACGTGCATTAAAGTTATGAACACCTATTTATTTTTGAGATGTAAATAATTTGAATCTGTTTGGTTTTCAGTTGTTTATCATTTGTTTCCTGTGAATACACATGGTGAGGAGTCTGAAGGCTTGTTCCTTTGTCCAGTTTATCCGGATGTATGAATGATGAGGATTGAGCGATTATAATACTATTGCTGTTTTCCGTACATCCGTATCCATAACTACCAACTTTGAAGTTACACTTTAGCATACATGATGTAGCTGTATGTAGCATCCACAGTCACAGGTCTTTTGTCAAATGATCTATGACTCGGGATGCTGCTTATACAGTATTGAGAATGGCTGGAGTAATTGAACTCGCAGGAATAAACCCCCACTGCCGGCCTGTTGATACCAGAAATATACGTATAAGTACAAGGGTTCAATTTTGGCGTAAACAGATTAGCTGTTGCGAACAGATGTTTAAAGGCATATTATTTTGTTCATTATTTTCGTGGAACCATGCACAACAGCACCACCAATAGTCAAAAGAGAATGGTATAAAAAATAGTGAGGCTGGGGCTGATTTCTTCTGATTTCTAGCCCAGTCTGTAGATCTATCAGTGACAGCCATGGAAGCTGATTACACAGACTTTGAAGGAGAAACTAAAAGTAGACAGAGTAAGCACATGTTGTCCATTCAAAGGATGAATTACCGCCAAGGACAGATGACTTTCTTTGTAAACACAAGCCTGAAACCCAATAAGGCATTAAGGACATTGCTCTACCATTGTTAGAAGATATTTGATTTATACCATGAGCATCTGTTATTCATTTTAGTTTTGGGGTTTTTGTTGTTGTTGTCTACACGCTGGTATTTGTCTGGTTAAGGGTTCTAGAAGTCAAAGTTTCATGTAGGGATTGTCTAGGGCAGGGGTCCCCAACCCCCGGTATCCGTCCATGGATCATTTGGTAATGAAAAAAATGTCGTGGTAGAAATGAGTTATCTTCCGGATCTTATTTTGAAAAGCGATTGTTTCTGCCCTAGCCTCACTCAGCCCGTACTTGACTCTGGCAGGGCATTTCACGCATCAGCGACACAAATTAACCCTTGAAAAAAAATTAGCCAAAAACAAAATTCACTGGATAGCATTTAATGAGCAAACAATGGGACAGCAGAAGGGTCACAGACTGCCAGGAAAAAGAAAGCTGCATTTAAAAGAAAAAAAAACAAGATTCCTACCCACGTTCATCGCAACAGGTGACACACAAGCTCCACACCCGCTTTGCAATAATTTGCGGAGTTATTTTGTTATTGGAACCCCGTTATTATTTTTTACCCGGTCAGTGGAAAAGAATTTCATTCATGAAACCGGTCCCTGGTACAGAAAAGCTTGGGGACCGCTGATCTAGGGTTCCTAAAAACATTCTACTTATAGTCTTTCCTTAAAATAAAAACCCCTGTCACAGGGTTCCTCAAGTTCTACTACTGACAGGAAATAAAGATTACAAAAAGAAAAAAAAACAACATTTTCTCATTTATTAATCCTTATTAAATGCTTTGCTGTGGTCAGAGTTGCAGTGGATCTACAGCATAGCCCAAGAACAATTTTAGCCCAAGAACTCCCAGCATTTTTTTTCTTTTTGGGAGTGGGAGAAAACTGGAGAACCTGGAGGAAACCCACGTGGACACGGAGAGAACGTCTTCACAGAGCTCAAGATCAAATCAGTGATCCTAGAGCGGACGTCCATAGAGGTCCTCATATGAAATGTAAAATATTCTGGCCAGCACCAACACAAACTCCCTCAGTGTCTCATTATTGTCCACCACACCACCTTGAGGTCACTATTGACTGCGTTTAACTTTAAGTGTCAAGTGATATATGACTCCTGGTCATATACTAAAATGTTCAGAATTTTGCACTTCTATTTGTCCCCAAAATTTTTATTTACGTATTTCGTACTCTAAGGACGAGATTGCATGAAATACTCAGCTCCATGGGTGGCATTTTATTTCCAGAAATCACAATTTATTAGAGTGCTTTTGGAAAAGATGCATCAGCTCAGCAAGAAACAAACAAGCTGCTTCGTGAATCCGTGCCTCCTCTTTCATAGCCTGTTCAATTTCCTGCAGTAGCAAGGTGGGTATAATAGAGAAGGAAAGTGAGAAAGGGGGATGAGAGGAAGCAGAAAGACACAAGGACGTTGCCAACATAAACACTGTCTGAAGGTGAATATATTCACCTTCATTACAGACCCTATTCCCAGCAAGCAGACTCATATATGACTTTTGCCTACAATTTGAGACCTTTTGGTGGTTTTTTTTTGTTTTGTTTTGTTTTGTTTTTTTGTAATATTGGCAATTACTTTCTGCAACTAGGAACATCAGAAAGCTTTCTAAATGCATGGTCAATTATCTGGTATTTTCATCATCTGAGTCACGAACCACTATCGGTGATCAGAAAGCACAAAATAAGCATTAAAAATGGTTTTAAAAACAAACGTTGACCCAACGTGTCGATGAATTTATTCTTAGTACCATAATCACCTTGAGCCATGCCTGGATTTTGGGTGTTTTGAGTATGACGCAAAAGGCCTGGGTTCAAGACAGCTCTTGAAAACTGGGATGAGCATAAGACAGGAGGTATTATGTGAGGTATATGATTACGTGAGATAAGTTCCAGACGAAGAAGCTGGTGGAAAAATGCCGAAGGATCAATAAGGCAGGTCCGGAGGTCAAGAGGAGCTACAGGAGAAGAAATGTGTCCAAACAATTAGAATGCAAGGACAACTAATTTTTTTTTTTTTCCTTTTTCTTGAGCCAACAAACACGATACGCTACATCGGAAACATTATCAGGAGAAGATAAAGAGCATTATCAGGAACGTGCGCTTAAAGATCACTGCGTTAAGAAACTTGTGCACTTGTATATTTATGCAATCAGTCAATCACATGGCAACAGGACAATGCATAAAAACATGAAACTAGAGGTCAAGCACTTCTGTTAATGTTCATGTCAAACTGACGTCATGGGGAAACCATCGCCTGGTTAAACCCGAGTGTGGTACCCAATGTGGCCTTCTCTTGTTGTAGTCCATCCACATAAAGATTCAGCATGTTGAGTGCTGTGAAATGCTTTTCTGGTGACCATGTGGGTAAAGAGTGGATATTTGAGTCACCATGGCTATTTTGTCAGCTCGAATCAGTCTGGCAGCTTTCCTCTCTCGTTAACAAGTTGTTTCCATCTGCAGACATGCTGTTCACTGGATGTTTTTTTATTTTTTATTTTTTTCTTGAATTTTCACAGAGTTCTATGTAAACTGTTGAGGCTGTCGCATGAGCAGTTTCTGAAAGCAGACTGTCTGGCACCAACAACCATGCCATGATCAAAGTCACTAAGATCACAGATTTTCCCCGTACAGATGCCTGGTGTGAACTGAAGCTCTCGATGAAATTGTGCATTGCACAACTACCGCATGATTGGCTTTTTTGTTGTTGTTGCTGTTGTTTTTATTCTATTGTGTCTTTGTGTGTGCCTGATCCTTAGACAATTGGGTGTTTTTAACCATTCTGCCTACTTGAGCTTTGTTTCTCATCCATCAGCCCGGCTCAACCTTGATTTGCACAGTTTCTCGGAAATCCGAGAACTCTTTTCGGGAACAGTCCGTATAACAAGCTGTCACTTGTTTTAGCTGGCATTGAAGTTTCACATCTTCACGCAGCACCAATTTGTTTTGGCCTAGAAAAACAAAGAATGTTTAGTGAGAGAGCCGTGTGGGAAAGGGAAGGTCTGGACTCTGCGAACAGTTTTTTAAATCGTTAGTCAAATACATGGCTCACTTTTGCCTCTTCACAGAGGAGACGCCAAACTATAATGAATATCAACGTGAACAAATACTTTTTAATTCTTTCCTACATTGATATATTTTGATATACTATCTGCGATTGTGTTGAATCGGGGTTAAATCATGTTCTTTCTGTAATTGGCCTAAAGATAAATTGAAGCAACTTTTTGGTCTTGGCATGGTTGTTTTATACTGTGCCTAAAAGTTTATACACCCTGATGTTTCACTGCGGAACATTCAAAATGATTCAATGAATAAAAAAAAAACCTTCATAATAGAATCGTCTGTCGTTCGAACCATGGCTCAGTCCTGTTTCTGTGGAGCCAAACCTGATACTCACACATATTTCATCACCAAAGCAATGAAAGCACTGGTTTATAAAGTCCCGTTTCTCTCACAGACACTCAGTCTCCAACAAGCAAGCTGATTAACAAAGCAAAATAAAAAGTTATACAGGAAAGTGTCTGAAAACTCGGTGAAGGATTGGGTCAGAGATCTTCTTCTGTGTGTGTGTGTGTGTGTGTGTGTGTGTGTGTGTGTGTAAGAGCGTACACCATTGCCATCAAACTGAGCACAACAGTGCTCTGCCAGCCCATTATGAGACCTCACAAATGGAAACAAATGTGCTCCAGGCACACACACACACAAAAAAAATAAAAAATCCTGAACCAGAATGCAGGCAGTGAGTGCACAAAGCCCAGATGCAAGAATAGATAAATCCTTGTAAACAGTCCATTTGTAGAAAGACCAAGATTCAAATAGATACAATGTTTTTGTGTACTTAAAAAAATTTCATTATTGATCTCAACAAAACAATATAAAACACATCACATCACATTAAATTTGTACACAGGAAACAAGAAACATGGTAATTTGTATTTATGCATTTAGTGAATTCCGTGCTTTATTGAATCCGTGCATGTAAGAGCGCACGAGCTGCAGGTGTCTAATGAGAGGACTGGGCTTCTGCATCACACAGCAGCTCATCAAAGTCAGGAGGTCAAAAGCGTTCACCACATCTCTGCTGTTCTGTATGATGTCATAATAAGTGCTAGCAAATGGCTGGGTTTTATCAGTTTTGTTTGGGATCATGTCATAACCTGTTAATGTTTCTGGGTGACTATTTGAAAGAGCAAACTATGAGGTCCTGTATCGTTCTGAAAAATAAACAGAGAAGCAAAAACGGAGTGTACCACCAAAAAGCAAGGAACGCTGAAGAGGAAACAAACAAAGATGAAAATCACAGTGTTCGGCAGCTCTGAAGACAGTGATGTCGCTATCACATTTGATGACACTTCTGACGAGAGCTCTAATGAAGAGAGAAGTGAACCAGGCAAATCAGATCTCTTAATTGGCGACTTTGTCCTAGCAAGATTTGCATCCAAATGCAGAAGCTACGATTACATTGGCTTGGTTGAGAGCCTTGAGGGCAATGACGTCAGTGCAAGATTTCTCAGAAGAATTCGGGGGGAAATCTGGCAGCAAGAAACCCGCCTTTGCATTCAAGGAAAAGGGTGAAGCATCTTTTCCACCGAGTGATGTTTTGAAGAAGCTTCCTCAACCTCGAAAGGCTGCAGGAACTGCAAGGAGGGAGCAAGAGTTCATTTTTTTAACCTGCAGCCTTGACGATTGGAATATTTAGTAACTGTCTCGATTGTTCGGTTCAGTTTGGAAATAACCTGTGGGTTGTTCTCAGAAGTTCACATCTGTGAAAATGCTTGCAAATTTAGTTATGCGCAGGTTACTCGTGTTTAAACTTGAAAAACTCAGTGGGTCCGTTTAAGCGCAGACACACAGTGACTTTGATCAACTTACCCCTAACATGGGGCAAATTGAGCCAAAGGAGCACTGTTTCTGAGAGATCGTTTTTCTTCGGGTAGATTTGTCACAGATACAGTCTGATCATTCCATTTGAAATCCTAAAATAAAGGCACATTTTTTTTTCGTTTCACTTCTGTCTCATTTTATTTCCCTGTGGGGACTTTATAAGTAATGAAAGAATTTGTTCTCTTTTTTTTTTGCCGCTGGTTAGAATTCATTCACAATGACATCTGTTGGGTTTTCCCAGACCTCCACAAAATTCTCCGTGTTTTTAAAATACACGGTATAACCCGGTCATGTTTTGGCAGGCTGCGATCTAGGGGGGAGCAGGAGGATCTATAGCTCCCCTAGTGGTGACATGAGCTCCCCTGGAAACATGATTTGTGAAATTTTGGAGGAGCTCTTAAATATTGATATGATGACCAAATAAATGCCATTTTGGGCACACCTGTAGTTTTCTTACAGGTGTAAAATAAGTAAAATAAAAGTATAGTTAGAGCTTATTAGGCTACTCATGAAAAAACGCAGCCTGCTTGCATGCTCGCGACCGGGTAATTTATATGCGTGCGCGATCGCCGACGGGGGGGGGCTGCGAGCGGACTTGCCGCGGCACACCTCATGATTTCTCACGGGCACACAGGTTGGAAAACACTCCCCCCCAGCCCGGCTCCCCCGGAGACCGTGGTATAGTTTGCACACTGTGTTTTGGTCCACTTTTCCATAGCCCGACCATTTGCCCAATTCCTTCCTTGAGCTCAGGGTGACATGAAAATAGCGAACGTGGTTCGATTATCATTCTATGGAGACAATATTTTAGGTTAGTATAAACCAGATAAGTGCCTAAAGCAATAACATGAAAGCCCACATACGAAGTATTCCACTGTAGACGAGCTGGAGATGGCATCGACATGCTAGCTAACCCATTACGTTGTGTCTAGCGAAACCATGCTAAAATGCTAAAGGGTAAATGCTATAGTAATGAGATTTAATAAGAGATAATATCGTTGGGGCTGGAAGAAATGGATTTTTCAGCTTTTCAGGGCTCTTGGTGTAATCAGTTTGATTTAACCGGATTATCTGTCTAGAGTCTGGCTGGCTTTCACTCAGTTGGGATTATTTGTTGTCTATGCGGTCACAGCATTAACATTCAAAGTCGTGTTTTCGAATTTAAGGTTTGAAATTTCAATCCTTGAATAATCATGAATTAGGCTACAGTAGGAAGCCTAAAGCTTGTCAGTACGTCCATGCAAGTGTGTGTGTGTGTGTGTGTGTGTGTGTGTGTGTGTCAGGCTGACATTTCAAAAGCTAACCACTCCAATGTTCTAGCAGGCCGTGTCACACCTAAAGCTACAGGGAAGCATGTAATTGCATCAAGGCCAGTGTTCCACCGTAATGAGTAGCCTGCAGTCTGCTCACAACATCCAGCCGTGAAAGAAACCAGAGAACAGACGGAGATAAACCATTCAAGGCGAAGAAGGAAAAAAAAAAACTCTGACTCTGTTCTGCCAGAACCTTATTTATTCATCCACTTAACCATCCCAGGTTATCCTGTTTCCTTTGAAGCTGTCGAGCATATGACCAAACAGAGATCTCTTCACCGAAGATGTCAAAGCTTGATTTAATGAAACCTCCATACAGTACGTACCAACTGAACTTTAAAAACTCATTTCCTTGGCCTGTTTATTATTAACATACCATGCACTCAATAGACATTATACTTAATAGAAATGAATACGAGATCCTTTCTGTTTGGCAGTGTCACATGTTAGGTACATGAGCAGTTATTCAGCCATTTCCTGACTGTTTTTTTGTTGTTGTTGTTGTTTTTTTTTCATTCACATATCGATAAAATCCTTCATGTTCCCCTCTTCGCTCACAATTCGTCCATTACAGTTCTATACTATGTAGGAAACACTGAGTAATTGTGGCAGACCTCAACATAACTCTTATGATTCATTCATTTTACAGTCTAAACATCTCAAGAGTTATTCCCAGCAAAACAAATTTCCAGCACCATGGAATGATTACACAGCATTGCTTTTTTTTCTCTCTCTCTCTCTCTCTCTCTCTCTCTCTCTCTCTCTCTTTTTTCTTTGTCACTGTCTCCGAAATCAGAATAATGAAGAATGTCCATTCCGGACATTCTAACCTTGTGAGTTTCTCTTATTGAAAGTGATTTGTTCTTGTGGTTTTGTATCGCCTACGCGTCCTATTTTCCCAAATCTTTGCCACCCACCATGGTTTATAAACTGGTAGCGCAACCTGCTTCCCTGCTATGTGCACATTGCCGAAGATCAGCCTTTCCTTCCCAGCAACAAGCTGACTCAGAGCGTGTGTTTGGATCGCGCGTTGTGTTTCTCAGCTTGCGTTCGGGACGCTAGCAAGACAGGTGAGAGGAAATCGAGGTTGTGGGAAGACTGTATAAAGAAATGCACTCGCTGCCCACTTTATTAGAAACACCTGTACGCCTGCACATTCATGCAGTTATCTAATCGGCTTATCGTGCGGCAGCAGCACAATGCATACGATTATGCAGATTAACATTAACTCACCTGTAGCTGCATGATTTTATGCATCGTGCTGCTGACACATGATTGGCTGATCGGAAAGCGGCATGAACGAGCAGGTCTGCAGGTGTTCCTGCGGCAAGGACGTATACATTGGTGAATTTACCGCGATTTACAGCAGCCTTATATTATGGGAATTTTTTACTTAGGCATTTGCATCACACCAGCTTAGCCTGAAATAATAAAGAAAAGCCCCCAGGCTAACGGAAAAAGAGAAAGGCATTACTTATACCCTATAGGAAAGGTTACTTCCTTATCTCCCTTTCTAGCCGATATACAAAACCACTCCCAATAAAATGAAATAGAAAAAAAAAACACAATGCAAATGAGCTGCGCACACTTTATGGATAATTGTCATTCATCGACATACATATAAGTACAAATAAAATCACTGTTATCTAAACTTTTCTAAATCTGGTCAAAATTTTGAGTTTTGTCTGACTTACGCAAACTTTTACACACAACTTTGTAAAAAAAAAAATAATAATAAAAAATCGATAAATGAGCCTTAAGTGTTAACTTCCTTGTCCGAATATAAATTTCATCGAGCAAATTCATTTGAAACCAGCATTTTGTGGGAAAATGCACTTCCTCAGGAAGCATTAACACGTTAAAACTTGAGAGGCATGGTGGCACAGCAGGCCGTATTCGCACCTCAGACCTCCAACTTTCCTTTTATAAATTGTCTCACATTTCTGCCTCTGGATTTAAGCAAATTTTTCTTGCATGATATCAGTTCAAGAGAGCTGGCAATCCAGCGCCATTTTCTGAAAGTATGACATAACCGCACACTGTCTCGATGAAATTTATGTTTCAGGATGTAGCAGTAGTCATAAAAATTACAGAACGCCACCTGAGGCTAATATTAAAGACATGGTGTCTAGACGACGGTATTAATTGGAGACAGCAATCAGAGATATTTCTTTTCACAGTCATGATAAAAGTTGATGGTGAGATTGGCTGGCTTACCCTTTAAACAGCGTGCATGTGTTCTTTAGAGGAGAGCGTACTGAATTAACAAACGAAAATATCATCACGGTAATAAATCGACAGCTCAAAATTTAACAGCCAATTGAAAGTAGGTTTAAAAAAAAAAAGAAAAAATCTACATTGTTGTGTGTACACATTATGATGTCATGGACTCGATCGTGTTTCATGCACAATTAACTACAGTATCTGCAAACAATAATAAACAAAAATTTTTTTAAAAAAGGATGTACTGGATCAAGTGCTATTTTACAAGCTGTCATATATTGAGGTTTTTTTTTGTTGTTCAATTAAGCATTAACATTTTCCACTTATATTTATCTCTTTTCTACATCTGAGCAGTTGAAGGTTAAGCAGCGGCAGTCTGGGTGGTGCTGGGACTTTTAACTTGCAACCTGCAAATCATTAGTCCAACATCTTTATTTACTACTGTTGTTTGTAATCCTTACAGCCAGGACTACAAAACAATGGTGGTCTGGATATTGATGTAAAACCCCATCGTTTTGACAAGTCAACTCAAAAATAAATAAAAATAAATTAAAAAACCGGCAACCTCTGGGCTTCTGATCACTTATCTGGGAAAAAAAAAAAAACATCTCAGAATACCACAACCACATTAACTTCCACTTCTGTCAGCCAAGAACAGAAAGCTGAAGCTGCAGGGCACAGGCCCACCAACACTGGACAGTTAAAGAATGGAAAAACACCGCCTGGTCTGATGAATCTGGGTTTCTGCTCAGACACACAGACGGTAGGGTGAGAATTTGGAAGCAGCAGCAGGAATCCATGGACCCGACCTGCTTTGTGTCATACAGTAAGTCCAGGCTGGTGGAGGTGGTGTAATGGTGTGGGGCAGAGATGGGAAGTAACGAAGTACAAATACTTTCGTTACTGTACTTAAGTAAAATTTTTGGGTATCTGTACTTTACTTCACTACTTCTTTTTGTGGCTACTTTCTACTTTCACTTCTTACATTTAAGCATGAGTATCTGTACTTTCTACTTCTTA
>JAOVYU010000022.1:5076029-5087846 GCA_025674565.1 Synodontis membranacea
ATTCGGGAGTCTACTTCCGGGTCGGCGCGTGGTGACGTGGGCAGTGTGTGACAGTTATCATTTAATGCCAGGCTCTTTGAGGATTTCGCAGATGTGCGGAAAAAAACACAAATGTAAATTAGTTAGGTTCCACAGAAAAATTCACGAATCTGTGAAGTCGTGAATACAGAGACGCGAATGCACGAGGTATTACTGCATAACAGCTTAGCTTTTCAGGCTTCATCAAGGACATCAAATTGTGTTTATAATAAGGCTTTTGAAATGACTCTTCATTTTAACACCATAGAAGAGAACTTCGATTTGAAACTTAAGACAGTGGAACTCAATCGTGAGTGATAAATTCAAGTGGCCTCTTCATTAAACTTAGCTCGGAAATTATAAAATGGCACAAACCGTGCCACGGAGAGCAATTCTGTCAGGATTGTGGCAAAGCGGAAGTTCAGGGTGAATGTGTACGAAGGGACGCTTTTGAATTCCACCGCTCTTTTGTCCTGTCAGAGCATTTGGCCTTCACGCATTAGGCACTTAATTATTCCACGTTTCAGATTGTTATTCTAATGTCACTGCTGACGTCAACTGCACAGAGAAACGAAACAAAGGTTTAGCGGGTGTGGGTGTGAATGTGTTATCCTTCCAGTTCAATTCAAAGTCTTTTACAAGCTGTTATCCTGCTGTTAGGCCCAGTTGAGTGTTTTTCGTCTAACGATTTCCCATCGAACTCAACATTTCTTGCACAGTTACACCCACAGGTAAGGAAAAACAGGTCCTGTCCTTCTGAATTTGCTCATGCAGGCTGGAGTGAAATGTCTACTGAAAGCTGTCTGCAGTCTGCCCCTGCCACGGTTAAATGATTTATTGTCTCCTTTCTCCGTGGGTTGTCTTTAATGGAAAGTCCGACTCGCCTTTCTTTTACTCCCGAAAACGTATCGCGTCCCATTTCCATAAAGAAGTGGGCGTTTGATGGGCGCTGTCACGAAGACGATGCGATGCATGTTGGCAGAACACTCCTGGCACATGAAATTGGTCTGCTGCAGAAACCTAAGCATAAGACGAGAACTTTATAACCCTTCTTTCTCCATTAACCTTGAAAGCATCATTTGCATCTACGTTTAATAATGAATGTGAATCATGAAGTGTTAAAGACGTGAACTGTCCGCAGAGTGTTTTTTTTTTTTTTTTTTTAATAAATTCTTTAAATAGTAAAGGTCTTTTAGTTAAATTACTGAAGGGATGTGTTACATATCAGTGCATTTGGTTTCTCTGACTACTCGTCTCAGGCGAGAGGAGGGAAATATGCCACCAGTTTGTGCTTCAAATCAGCACCCATATTAATCAAGATGCATTCTCACACCATTCATCTTGATCACCTATTTTTCCTGCCTCTGTCCATTTTTCCAAGCGCTGTTATGTCTCTAATCAGTGCAGAAAAGACGAGCAGCACCGAGCGTGTTCAAGGATGTTCAGTATGATTATACTGTGAACGTTGGTAAGAGTGCTGGGATGAACACAAGTCAGTCTTTATGATTAGAGCAGAAGTTCTTGGGTACTCATTTAGAGTGTCCAGATTGTCCATGAAGCACGGGTTACATGTTGGCATAAACAGTTTTTTGGGGAAGTGCTCACTTTTAGGATAGCCACGTGGGACGGTAAATAGCAGCAGTTGAGTCACAAGCACAGGAAGTAGAGCACCACACTGCTTTGGATCTTCGTTCTGTAAAAGTCTGAATACTGTGATGTGTAGACTAGAGTTAGCATCCAGTGTTAGTAAATATGATGTAGATTGTTGTGCTGTGTGTTGTCACAGGTTCACCTGCTGAAGGATCAGCTCTCGGCGGAAGCAGCAGCCAGGATAGAAGCTCAGGCCCGAGTGCACCAGCTGCTGCTGCAGAATAAAGACCTTCTGCAGCACATCTCACTGCTGGTCAAGCAGATCCAGGAGCTAGAACTCAAACTGACCGGCAACGGCTCCAGTGAGTCTCTCTGTCTCTCTGTCTGTGTCTCTCCTGTCTGTCTCTGTCCATCTGTCTCTCTCCATGCCCCTTTGTCTATCTCAGTCTCGCTCTCTCTCTCTCGCTCTCGCGCTCTCTCAGTCTGTATCTTTCTTGCTTTCTCTCTGTCACACTTTCTTGGTCTTTCCTTCTCTATCCATCTCAGTCTCCGTTTATCTTTCTCACTTTCTCTCTATCGTCCTCTCGTCTCTTTTTCTCTGTCTCGTCTCTCTCTCTATTCCCGTCTCCATCTATCTCTCTGATTCTCTGTCTTACTTTCTGACTCCATCTCTTTCACGTTCTCTCTTGATCGCCCAGTCTATTTCTCCGTCTCCGTCACTCTCTTGCTGTTTTTCACTAAATCTCTGTCTCTCTCTCACTTTTCCTGTCTGTCCATCTATCTCTCTCTCTACGTTTCACATTCTCTCAGTCTCTCTACAGTGATTCCCTTGTATCGTCATTTGTCTCATCCGTCTCTGCCATGTTAACCCTGTCGTTCCCAGATCAACACCACACCCTGTCCTGCTGTTTGTGCTCTGTTCGGTTTCATTTTCTTTAAAAGATAAAAAAAATATATTCACAGTATATCCAGTCAGACCAGTACTTGGGTCTTATATTTAGTGTTTGCCAAAAGAAGTAAGAGATTAAGATGTTAGTTTGGTATAACACAGAGGTAGATCACGCTCATGCTTCTGGAGGATCGCATGATGAATTCCTCTTGGGCTGCACACCTTTGTCCAAGTCGTATCTTTTTTTTTCCATCTCCTCTTTTTAAAGTATCTTTTTACACTGATCTCTTCACTCCCTGTCCTCATCTGTTTTTCCTCACAAAAAGTTTTTTTGTCTGTGTTCCACACACCCCCACGCTTTCCTCATTTGTGTTTCGCCAAATTCCATCAGGTACCATTTTACACCATGTAAGATAAGAGCTCAAACACAGAACTAAAACTCTCCCAGTCCAGCCAGCACGCCGTGCACATTAGGCAGGAAATGATAAAGTGCGTTCACCCCGTGGCGGCACCCACTCCGATTCGGAGACACATTATCCCGTTAAAGTGTGAACTTCAGGAAGGCAGGCGAAGCTTCTCTACAAAATATAAAACATACCACTCTTAGGAGTTTTTATGTTTGCATTTCTATTCCCTGTACTCGGTTTACACCGTGTTGGTCCGAGGTCATTTCACACCTAAAGCGCTTCATTCATATTCATATTCATGTCCTGGCTTGAATCAAATAGCTGGGAAAGAGCAGTGGACCTCTCTCTCTGATCTTTCAGCCTAATTTTATAATCCATATGTTATCTTAAGATGATCTTTAGCAGGCTGTTAGGAGAAAATGGTGTACAATTTAAGCAACGTCTTTCGCATAGTTATGAAGTAAAACACAGAAATCTCCCACTTTCAGCATATTTTGTTTAATTCAATGAAAAATACCTTTTAGTGTTTTTTATAACCAAGACTCAACAGTTTCCATCTGGCAAACATTATAAATTAGGAGTCATTATCATTAATAGATTATTATTATTATTATTATTATTGTTTTTATTATCATCATTTAATGATTATGGCTTTGTGCTACTGATTGTAAGGCTCAAACCGTTACTCAGCGATACTTCCATTTAACTACTCAAGTGTATCCAGTCTCATTTGTTGGTCACTTGGATGATCAAAGCATTAGCTAAATAAATGTGAAATACACGGCCAAAAGTTTATGGACATAAGACCATCAACCCATGTTCTTTCTGAGCATCCCATTCCCAGATTTAATTCCCTCTTTGCTGTTCTAAAGATTATCGATCTACTGGGAAAGCTTTCTGCTACATTTTGGAACATGTGTTCATTCAGCCACAACAGCATTAGTAAGGTCAGGCACTGATGATTGGTGAGCGGGCCTGGAATGCAGTCGGCGTTCCGGTTCATCCCAAAGATATTCACTGCAGTTGAGGCTCTGTGCAGGACACTCAAATTCTTCTATACCAACCTTGGCGAGGCAAGTCTTCATGGAGCTCGTTTCGTGCACGGGAGCAATGCCATGCTGGAACATGTTTAGAGCTCTTAGTTCCAGTGAAATCAAATTGTATTGGTACAGCATTCGAAGACATCCTATACAGTTGTGAGCTTCCAACTTTACGGCAAAAGAACCATACATGGGTGTGATGGTCAGGTGTCCACAGACTTTTGGCAATATAGTGTAGATCTTCTAGGAATTTCAGTTTATAAGGAATATAAGTGAGTATTTATCTTCCATGTTGTGACTGGAGACAGTTTAACATTAATGGTATTGTTAACTGTAGGTTGTTTATTGAGTGAATCAATCGCTGTCCTTCAAAGAAGGTTGAGCAAGAGCTCATTATCCCCAAGAGCTTGTCATTCGTTATATTCAGTGAGGCAGGAGTAAGATCTTGTAGGCATTAGTCTAGGCCTAAGGTTGATGGAGAAGGTATCAGAATGAGTTTCCGCAGGCCTCTTCTTTAATACAGTATTGTGTTTGCAAATTATTAAAGCTAAATTATCTTCCTCCCTTCCTGTATCTGTACAGTGGGCTCTCAGGACAGTCTACTGGAGATCACGTTCCGCGCCAACGTGCCCCCAGTCATCTGTGACACCACAACGCCGCACCCCGAAGACACGGTCCTGTCACCGCTGAATGATGGCACGCAGCTCACTCTACCCCTGAGCAGTCCTTTAGGTAGGGACCAAAGCCTGGTTAAGTTTGAATGTTTCCGTTTCCTCCCTGGACCGCCCCAACAGGATCAGAGCCCTGCCCCCTCCCACGATGTATCGCCCTCATACCGGGATGAGCTGCTGGGGAGCCTGGAGCTGCTCAAGTTCCGTGAGTCAGGCATCGCCTCGGAGTACGAGTCCAACACGGACGAGAGCGACGAGCGGGACAGCTGGGGGCTGCAGGACGACAGCAGTCTGCGTCTACTCAGTGTGCTCGACCAGCATGGCCCCTCCGACTGCCTGGACGATGAAATCGCCGTTTAGGCTCAGGACGTGCTATTGGCTACAGCTGAGTGTGCTAACTGCTTATCTGTGTCAGAAACTGCTATTCTCACTGCTGATTCTCAGAGACTGAAGCAGGTGGGAGGTCTTGCATCATGCTTTGTGTCCGTGGCCTTTTCCCACTGCACATAAGGCACCAGGGTGAAAGCTTTGGTACCAATAATACCAAAATTGAACTAATAGTACTTGGGGACAGTTCATTGCTAGTTGGACTTGCATAATGTGACCACAAATGATTATACACATCACGTCAAAAAAACAAGCAGGAAAAAACAACAACAACATTGTGCTGCTTTGTTTCTTGGCCATCGTTAATGTTTTGATGTTTCAAAAATGATACCAGCATATAAACTATTTACAGCACAAATGCGTTCCATTTTCTGTTCGTATGGGATTCAACAGAATTTACTGCTTTAAACGAACAGATTTTACCGCGTTCATAACGTTTTTACAGTGTTATTGTTGATCTGTCATTTTGGCATCAACAATATTGAAATTTATCACATAACTTATTATTGACAAAATGTAGAAAAACCCTTCATCTTTTTTTTCCCAGCAAACTGCTAATCAGATGCAAATAATATTAAAGGTGCCGGCTTACCCTTCCCAGAATCCTCTGCACCAAGTAACGAGTCGCCATTTTTTGATGTCATCGATATTTCAAAAACAATCCGCAACAACTTGGCACCATCCGAGGCCGTCGATTTTAAACCGTATCATGAAATTGAAGACACGTTGTCAAAGTATCTATATTTTAAATTCATTCCATTTGTGTATGCTTATTTCCTTAGGTCATGGACCTTCACTAGAACCCAGGACACTGAACTAGTACCCCAAGTTCCTTTGGTTCTTTCTGGTTTTAGAATGTGCTGTGGAAAAACTCCAGTAGATTTCGAAACCGCGTTCCTAAGCAGTTCTGACTCCCTGCATCACATTATAAACAAGTGGAGAGAGAGAGAGAGAGAGAGAGAGAGAGAGAGAGAGAGAGAGATGAGTGAAATCTATAAATGTATTATTTTAGAATCCGTGTCACCATGTTATCTCCGAGTTGTTGTTTTTTTTTTGTTGTTGTTTTATCGTTTTATTGCAGTGAAGCATATTCGTTATATGTGCTGGACCAGAAAAAGGCGTATGAGCTTGTCGAAGCTGTATCATGTTAGTTTACCTCCTGTGGTTTTATTACTGCACAGATTTATGCATGTGTACACTGCTATGCACTCCACTCCCATTAGTGTTACCACTCTCACATCTGTCATGACTTGGATAACTGAAAGTGAGACGGTTTGCTAAAGACAGCAAAGATTCTTTAATTGTGCATTGAAGTTTTTTCCGTGCACTTCATAGAGGTTTTGGTTTGAACGAAAGGAATGCTACTTTTACTGTAGAGCAGAAGCATGTTCAGCCAATTAAGGCCTGAAACAAGGCGGCTTTGAGTGAGGGAATCTAATTATCTAGCCGGGAGGAAGCCTCCACTGAACTGGTTCTTGTATCATTAGCAAGCGTAAATTCCTAAGACACAAAATAATTGCAAGGGTGATTCTATGACTTGGCGCCATTTAACTCTATTTTCCAAAATGGAATCTAAGAAACACGCGTTCAACCATTTAAAAACGTGTTAACACATGTCAGACTCCGTTTTATACAAGGTTTCTTTGTTGGTAATGGCTGTATTTTGCTTTAGGATGAGAAACAGGGTTGAAAGTAACCGGTTACATTTTTTTAGCATTGAATTAAATAAAAACAGGGTACCTGCGGTCATGGAAAACCTGGAAAAGTTTTGGAATTTCTAAATCATTTTTCCAGGTCCTGGATAAGTTTTGGAATTCTTGAATAGAGAGGGAAAGTTTTGGAAACTAGCCATGTTCATTTTTGTTTCCAGCTTTGTTCTGCAACTCTCTAACGGAACTGCCTTGGTAAACGTCCGTTTCTGGCACTTTTACCGCACAGATTTTGATTACCACAGATTACCGCATCGTTATCAGACCCAAGATTTCAGGTACTAGATTTTAGGTTTAATTTTATTTTTTTCCCCTTATACAAACACTGCTCTATCAACATTAGTTTTACAGACTTGTGGGTTTTGGAAAATTTTCTTATGGTACTGGAAAAGTTTTGGAAAAGTCATGGAAATTTATTCTACCAGAATTGGAGGAACCCTGTTAAAAATAAATAAATTAATTAATGAGTTAATTATTTAATTAAATAATTTAAATAATTTAATAATAGTTAAAAAATGGGGGGGACTGTTTACTAACATCCAGGGTGAGGACATTAAGGACATTCTAATCACGTACTTGTTTAAATTAATAATTTACTTTGAATTTATAATTTTGGTAACAAAGTTATACTTTGGAAATGACGTCATCAGTCAATATCACAGTATCAGGCTGAGAATTTCTGTCTTCCCATGATCTTCAGGAAATGTGGATGATGCAACTTCCTGTTGATCATGTGACTTGCGGAATATTGCAAATATTTCCTATGAGAATCGTGCATTAATGGAAGAATAGCATGGATAGCATATTTCAAGTTAAAGCGTAGTTATAGGAGGCCAGGACGAGCAAGTACTGTAAGTTTTTTGTTTGTTTTTTTTTATCTGAAACATGCACATAGGTGTTCATGAAGGACACGTTACCTGTATTTAAATTGTCTGTTACAAACATATCTGTAAATGTAATATCAAAAGGCCACAAATGGCATCTCAATCATGGAATCACGCGTCTAGTTTTGAGTTCCCGGACCGGTTGTGTGCTCTACTGATGAAGAGGGAAAAATACACACATCAAACGTTATCCTCTTCTTTTTAATTAGTGATGGTGAAAAAATCACAACATAATTAGTTTCACAGTTCGGTACAGAAGGCGTAATCGTTACATTCCTGGAGTCGTTGCTGCATTATCCACCCTATTGCCCCGAGTCAATGAAAATTGCTGTAGTTAATGACTGTTCATTTAGATGCTTACAGGGAACGGATAAATGATGAGAAGTGTTATCTCAACCATGTGTGGGGCTGGATGGTGGTGTGTGGGAGCAGTGAGGGAATCCCACGGGACAGCAGGGTTGTGCAGGAGGAAAATCCAGAGAGACGCGAGATACTTTGAATTAGCACATCTAGGCTCTCTGACACTGAAGAAGCTCATTACACATAACGTTTTGTTTTGTTTTTTTTTCCCCACATCATCTGGAGTCATGCTGGTTGCAGTAGTTTCAGTAATTTAATGACCACTTTTATAGATGAAATAATGTGAGAGTCACATCCAGCCAATCGGTAACTGATTTAGCTAAAAAAAAAAAAAAAAAAATCAACGTTTTCTTTACGTTAACAAAGTTTCCGTGTCTGATTCTTTCCGGCTGACATTTCCGTTAGAGCTCGATATGTTCAGCGAAGTAGAAACATATGAAGTTTAATAAGTGATCTCAAAGTTTGAGCAGTGTTAACTTCTAGCCTTGGTGGCATGGATATTTCTGGAGAGAGAGAGACAGAGAGAGAGAGAGAGAGAGAGAGAGAGAGAGAGAGAGAGAGAGAGAGAGAGATGCTCTGCTCTGCTGACTTTAATGAGCGAGTATAAAGCTGTCAGCAGCTAAGGTGAGAGCAGCTCTGTGACTGAGCCTGACAGCTGTACATCTTCATTGGCCTTCAGGGAAAGTGAGATGGATTGTTACGTTCTGATCTACGGCTGCATTTCGCGCATGTCACGCCACAGCCTTCTCCCATGTGACGCGACTGCTGTTGTTTTAATGTCGGTTTCAGTTCGGAGGTTGAAATTGTACCAGCTAAGATCTCTGATTATTATCGTCAATTTAAAGTGTTTAATATACTAAAGCTACAGAAACAGATCCAGTTTTTCAGAAAGATCTTTAAGCACGTTATCTGGGAAGCCATCTGAATGTCGAATTGTACAGTGATTGTTCCTGGGATTCATTAAGGTCCTTTCATATTTGGCATTTTCTTACCAGATAACTCGATGTCACTTCTCGTACAAGTCGAGCTGTTCACTGTGACCAAAAAGCAGCATACAGTATCTGAAAGCACCCTCAGGCCACTCTGTTGATGCGATCTGCTGTGCGAGTAGAAATGCTTGTTTGTGATGCAGCGAGTGTACAAACTGTTAAATGCATTAACGTTATGCTTTCATGAATAGTTTTAACTATCCAAAGCAAACGTCATAATATATCCGTGTAGCGGATTTGAGCAAAATCTGTGGACTATTTGTGCACTAGCTTCTTCAGCAGGAGGTTTTGATGTACCGTGTTGATTTGGAGAGAAAATAGAACAGTCGTCTGGGTTGTTCAGTAAAAGGCTCTTCGGTCTGAAAGCTAATCAAAGAAGGGAAGTAGGGCAGATGAAAAAAAAAAAAATCGTCTCGAGAAGGAAATGAAAAAGATTTGACAGACGACTTTTGATTTCCCGTAACTTTGAAAACATAATAAGCCCTTCAGTAATTTCCCTGGGATCGGACGCCATTTGCATACGCTTGTCCTCCAGAGTGCTGATTTTGGCCCGGTTGCCTTTGAAAGATCCACTCGATATGTTGGAAAGTAATTAAAGTAAACGCAGATGCTTTATGGGTTTTCTTTTGTTGGCTTCCACCTTAGCAACTCTGTGCTTTAGAGAATACCAACAGAGACAGTCTATACCGTTCGAGGGGCCGTGTTTGTTTTTGGCTGTCAACACAGCTGTTCCAGAAAGAAAGCTAGATTAAATGCCAACACATCATATCTGAACACCCAGTGGGCTTTCCTGTTTGGTTTCAAGGAGGTGCTGCAGCTTTATCTGCATTCATTTCACAGAGACAAGCTGCTGGTGGCTTCGGATTCTACATGAAAAGTTGTCCGAATGGAGCATCTAGTTTTAGCCACGGAGTAAAAGCAGGGAGTCAGGACTGGGTCCTAATCCTAATCCTAAAGACAAAACTTTTTCAAAAACAGTTCTGGGGCTCCTGAGTGGCACAACAGAAAAGCATTCACCCTGTTGTCCAGATATCAGGAGTTTAGATCTTAAAAATGACCCAAAAGGGCAAAATTTGCCTGTAGTCTGGGCTAGAGGAATGGCAAAGTCTCTTTTTTTTTTTTTTTCCTGTCACACAATGACGGTGACACTGGTCAGATGTGGCTGTCTTGTGAGCTCATGTTTGTGTAATTGAATAGATAGCAATATTGCTCAGAGTATGTTACAGTACACTTCTCTGTAACACAGCATGAGCAACAGCAAGACAAAAAAAATGTGGAGTTTGGCCAAACATGTCCCAGATGGAAGCATTCATCATTCCAAACTTGTGTATAATTTATCTGCAGTGCTGACAGCAAAACGCTACAAATAAACGGAGTCTTTCCAGTAGTGTAGTCAAGTCTTTATGCACAGTATGATTTATTAATGATTTTAGTGACAGTATACCTGAGGTGTCAGACTGGATTACAGCATGGCCCATCTGCATGGAATGGTACCTGAAAGGTTTTATGTAGGAATGTTAAATGAGCCCCATGTGACAAACTAAAGAAGACTTCAAGAATGTTAATGCTAGCACAAGTTTTAAGTTTAATGTTATGGGAAGTAGGTGTATTACATCTGCTTTAAAAAAAAAAAAAAAGAAAGAAAGAAAGAAACTGTTGCTTTGGTCACAGTTCAGCTTTTCAGAAAAGAACGGAATGAAGCCAAACCCCTTTTTTTTAACCCTTCAACCAAACAGACAAATCAAGACAAAGATGATTCGCAACATGCTGAATTACAAATAATTCACTGCCAATATTTCAACTTGGCTCGTCTTGCATCATTCACTGGTACGTGATGTGTTGTCCCAATTATACTGTGCCTGTACACAGTTAAGTCACACAAGCAGCTCAAATTGTTGCACCAGTCTTTACTATTGATATCAGCACAAAACGTTCAAATTGGTGCCCTAACAATTGCGATAAGAGGACCAAGTATCATTCCTCTCTACATGGATTGCACTTAGAAATAAGTTCCAGCGAGAAACCTAAAGAGGTCTTTGGTTGGTCCAAGTATAAACCCTTCAGAATGCAATATACACCAATCAAGCATAACATTATGACCACCTGCCTAATATTGTGTTGGTTCCCTTTTGCTGCAAAAACAGTCCTGACCCATCAAGGCGTGGACTCCACTAGACCCTTGAATGTGTGCTGTGGTATCTGGCACCAGATCCCTTAAGTCCTGTAAGTTGCATGGTTTGTAACATTGCTTAGGTAGGTGGTACGTGTCAAAGTAACATCCACATGGATGGCAGGACCCAAGGTTTCCCAGCAGAACATTGCCCAAAGTATCACACTGCCTCTGCTGGCTCGACTTCTTCCGACAGTACATCCTGGTGCCATGTGTTCCCCAGTTAAGCGACGCACCCGGCCATCCACGTGATGTGAAAGAAAACGTGATACATCAGACCAGGCCACCTTCTTCCGCTGTTTTGTGATCCAGTTGTGATGCTCATGTGCCCATTGTTGGCGCTTTCAGGGGTGGACAGGGGTCCTCATGGGCACCCTCACGGGTCTGTGGCTATGAAGCAGTTTGAGCTACAGCTACAGCCACGGGCCCAGCCTTCACTCCCAACGTGCATCAGCTAGCTTTGGCAGCCCATGACTCTGTCCCCAGTTCACCACTGTTCCTTCCTTGGACCACTTTTGATAAATACTGACCACTACAGACCAGGAACACCACACAAGAGTTTTGGACATGCTCTGACCCAGTCATCTAGCCATAACGATTTGGCCCTTATCCTTAAATCCTTACGCTTGCCCATTTTTCATACTTCTAACACATCAACTTTGAGGACAAAATGTTCACTTGCTGCCTAATATATCCCATCCAC
>JAOVYU010000022.1:5234825-5247953 GCA_025674565.1 Synodontis membranacea
TATTTAAATCAAGGTTCAAAACATTTCTATTCTCCTGTGCTTGTAACTAAGCTAAAAGCTAGCACAACACTTTTAACTCACGTTTTAATTATTTTGCTTGTGATTTATGATTGCCTTTCATTTTACTGATCACCGTATGCAGCTTGTTTTCGTAGCTTTTACTACGTAAAGCACTTTGAATGACCTCTGTGTATGCCTTACCTTTGTCGTATGCTTTTCAAGTACATTATATTCACAACGATAATGAGAGGGACCGCAGTTATCAGGCAAATCCGAACGACCAGACCATCTGAAAAGGAACACAGTGGTTTGTTTAACTTGGTACTGAACTAAGCTTGAAGTATTACAGTCAATCACATAAAGAAGAGCACGCTCGCCATACACAGTATCTATAGCTATGCAAATACGTGCAGTGCTACCTGTTTTCAGCACATAGATCTGAGTTTTAAATGAACTCATATAAACGTATAGCCGAAATCATCACCAATTCAGTTATTGCCGGTTAACATCCTGTAGCTTTGTCACTCAACAGCTTCCAGTCTGGTCGGGTGAAAGCTAGAACTTGATGCTAGCAATAGTTTTCACAAAGGAATAGTTAGAATAATGCTAGCTAGCTATTAAATTAGCTATTAACTGCTGTACCAAACATGACTTTTAGTTAACTAGCTTGGGGTGATGAGTATAATTTAGCCTAATTTTAGGTACTTTGCTAGCAACTCGCTTATAGCTTATAGCTGGCTACGTTTATAAAAATACAATAGTTGTACTAAACTTGGCTACCAGTTTACACAACATAATAGCCCAAGATATCCAGTTTGTTAGATGCATCATTTTTACATGTATAATAATATATAACATTAGTGAACTTTTGCTGGGGATGTGAGTTTTTTATGCTGTGTTTGATTTAACTGGGAACTGAGAGGTTAAAACTAAATACTTCAGGAACTGAAAAGATCACATATACCCTAGCATTAGCTTGCTAGTTCTTTCAAAATTATTTTTAGCCACCTTGTAGCCTGAATACACATAGGTTAAACAAAAAAATTACATAATTCCCACTTCCGACTAAAGTCTAAATCAGCAGTGCATTAACTCATAGCTGTTTTTAGACCTCTCCCTGGCTGCTGTTAAATAATGATGTGTGAACTTCAGTTATGTCCACTTCTGTCTTTTTCTTTATGTCCACTTCTGTCTTTTTTTTTTAATTCACTGTATTTCAAATGTTATTTTCCACCTAAGATACTATTAAACTTAAGAAGATTTATTACTGCATATGTAGCATGAAATATTGTAGAACGTTAGGTACATATACAACAGGGAACGGTGTAGAGCAGTGGTACTTGACCAGCTCCTCGAGAACCGCACACAGCTCTTCAAAGACCGTTTGCAGCACTTTTAAGACCTATTCAAGAAAAGAAATCTTTGAAAAAAACAACAACAAAAACTAGAAACGGTGTGCAACATTCCTGGAGAAATTTTTAAATGGGCATGCACCGTGCAGCGCACAGGGTACAAGGCGGCTTCGTCCGGGACTCGGTCACAGAGCGTCATCGCAAGTTTCACCTCATTCGGAGCATGTGAGCTAATTAGCATGCTAGCATGCTAACATGCTAACATGCTAACGCTCACACCACCAGAAGCCACGTGGTGAGGTCACACAGCGGCATGGCAAGTTTCACCTCAATCGGAGCATGTTAGCATGCTAGGATGCTAACAGGCTAATGCTAACACCACCAGAGGTCACATGGCGATGTCACAGCACATCATGGCAAGTTTCAGCTCAATCGGAGCATGTTAGCATATTAGCATGCTAACATAGAGGTCACGTGGCACACCACCAGAGGTCACGTGGCAATGTCACAGCGCATCATGGCAAGTTTCAGCTCAATTGGAGAATGTTAGCATGTTAGCATGCTAATGTGCTAATGCTAACACCGCCAGAGATCACAGGGGCATGTCATGGACCAGTCTGGCAATTGGAACATGTT
This sequence comes from Synodontis membranacea, assembly GCA_025674565.1. NCBI lineage: Eukaryota > Metazoa > Chordata > Actinopteri > Siluriformes > Mochokidae > Synodontis > Synodontis membranacea. The sequence continues at coordinate 5,236,814 of JAOVYU010000022.1, forward strand.
AGCATATTAGCATGCTAGCATGCTACTGGGCTAATGCTAACACCACCAGAGGTCACATGGGCACGTAATAGTCCACCCTGGCAAGTTTCACCTCATTCGGAGCATGTTAGCATATTTGCATGTTAGCATGCTAACGGGCTAATGCTAACACCTCTCCCTTGACCCTATCCTCTGCGGCTGAGCGTCCTGCCCGAGTGCGAGCAGGTTGCGTCGAAAACAGTGTTAGGAATCTCGCATGCTTTTGACCCTTTTGGCCGGATCAATGCAACCCTATGGCATCTCCAGTGTTTTTGACCCTTTTCACAAGAAATGAATGGGAGTCTATTGCGCAAAAGGTTATCCACAAATGCGAAAGTAAGAGCACTCCCAGTGCAATCCTATGGGACCTGGGGTGTATTTGAACGAGAATAACGTCGCCATGGTAACGTGGACCCCTTAGAAAAGTAATAGCACACCTCACACAATCAAGCGCTCACTTTTGATATATAGACTGCCTGGCTGCATGCCACGGTACGACCCACATTAATTGCCGAAAATCTATGGAAGAATAATAAATAAAGTCGGTGTAAGACGGGGGGAAAAATCAGTTTTTCTGCCGTCTTTCGGGTACTGAAGGGTGCACCGACACATTCCATATGTCCAAACATGCGGCTCAATGGTCTGCTCGAGTGTGCAAAGCCTTCTGGAAACCACGCCCCAAAAACTCGATTTTGGACAATAGTAACATGTGCGTTGCCATTCAAATGAATGGCACGTCCATAAAAACACTGTAAGCAGAATTTATTTCATTCTAATCCACACATATGAATCTATTATAACCCCCACCACTCAACCGCCTGAAAAACATAATCACCATTTACCTCAGGTTTCATGCTAGGAAATGTACCATGATCACTGGGAAACTGGCATTTAATAAAAATGGCCAAAGAATATAAGAGATGCAAATATGAAGAGGAATTCCAGGCATTTAAAGAGCTTTGTTTGGCCCAAGTGGTTAAAATGCATCTGTCTGCTTCGTGATAACATATTTCACAGTTTAACAGGTCCAGTCTGCAGCATCATCACAAAACTTTCTGAAGCGTAAACAGCTACTGGCGAGGTGAGGCTTGTGTGACAGAAATCGCATTGAGTGAAATAAGTACAATGTTGCACTTTTAATAACCCCTTCTAGTCTAAAATACTACTCTAGGCTACAGTAGAACTGAAAGCCTGTTTCCTTTTTCTTCCTTCAGGAAGGGATACAGAAAAGAGAAAGGAGAACATCAAAGAGAAACTCATCAGGGTATTCATCAGAAATGTGCTGTATGTTACCTGCTGTTTTGGACTGTGAAAAATACTTAGCAATGCTGCAAATACCTGATGCTGTTATGGGCTGTGATGATCAGCAACGCTGTCTGTTATGCCGCTATGGGCTGTGATGATCAGAAATGCTGCCTGTTATGCCGCTATGGGCTGTGATGATCAGCAACGCTGTCTGTTATGCCGCTATGGGCTGTGATGATCAGCAATGCTGCCTGTTATGCCGCTATGGGCTGTGATGATCCGCAATGCTGTCTGTTATTCCGCTATGGGCTGTGATGATCAGCAATGCTGCCTGTTATGCCGCTATGGGCTGTGATGATCCGCAATGCTGTCTGATATGCCGCTATGGGCTGTGATGATCAGAAATGTTGCCTGTTATGCCGCTATGGGCTGTGATGATCAGCAATGCTGCCTGTTATGCCGCTATGGGCTGTGATGATCAGCAATGCTGCCTGTTATGCCGCTATGGGCTGTGATGATCAGCAATGCTGCCTGTTATGCCGCTATGGGCTGTGATGATGAGATATATTATCTCTATTCTTATTCTCAAATTCATAACGGTTTCAGGGATGAAAGAGAGGTTTTTGGATTGTGGCTCTTGCAATAATATTTTTTTGTGAATGTGGGAAAATATTGTGGTGATGGAATATATATATTTTTTTCAGGAACACCATTGGTTATGATAGATTTTGACAATTACCACTAGATATCCAAAAATCCCTCTTAAGAGACAAAAAAAACAGACTTACTTTTTGTTTTTTCTGCAGCAGCATGAACTTTCTGGACCTCTTCATCAGGACCAATATTCTTCTTTTCCAAAACTGTGGATACTGTGACAGTGTCTGTAAACAGACCAAATTACAGAAAATGTGCATGAGTCATTTCAGTGCAACTAAAGCAATATTTTAACAATATCCAAGTATGTTATGAGGAATCCGACTGTTAACAATATCCAATGAGGAAGCCACCTCTGTACTGCAAAATTGATTTGAGAATACAGATTGGGACGGGTTCAGACACAAAACAATACACCTCATCTTTCTTAGCATAGACTTCTGCCCTAAGTCTACTACCCAAACTACTAGTACTAACTATCCAAACCATCAAGGGTTTTCCAAATCAAAAATCATGTCTGGACAAGAATGTAAGGCCTCTGCTCAAGGTATAGGATGCAGCCTCAGGTTAGGCGACATGGAAGCGTACAAAAAGAAGGATCCTACATATTGAGGGGTACTTTAAAAACAATAACCCCCACACCATGTGGAGAGGCATCAAAGCCTTAACAAATTACAAAAGCAGCACCCTACAGATCAGCAACGGTACTGCACTCCCTGACACCCTGAACCAGTCCTGTTCCTGCTTTGAAGACCAAGACTGCAGAGCTGGAGCTCACGTACACCACCTATGGAGGAGCACACCACCCAAGTACTCATCCTATAGCATCACCAAGTGAGAACCACTCAGATGATAACTGACATCACCAAAGTGGCAGGACCAGACAGAGTCTCATGCCAGACACTAACGTTATTAGCTAACCAACTGGCTGTGGTGTGTGTTTAGTCTCTCCATACAACAAGCTACGGTCCCAACCTGCCTTAAATTCACCACTATTGTCAGTATTCCACAAAAAGACTGCAGGTAAATGCTTCAGTGACACTTGCCTAGTTACCTTAACCCCAGACGCCATGAAGTGTTTTCGAATCGTGCTTTCTCATATCAAGACCACAATCCCCTCTGACCTGGAGAGCCACTAGTTTGCTGACCTGTGGTTAATGCAGCCTCAACTGCACTTCTTACAGCCCTTTCTCACTTGGAGCATTAAAAACACTTATGTAAGAATGCCATTCATTGACTTTCCACTTTTAACACCATTATGCTCATAAACTGGTACACAAACTGTACAACCTGGTTCATGGCGTATCATTCTGTTCATGGACTACAGACTTTCACACCAACAGGCCACAGAACGTCAAACATCACACCTCCTCAACTCTCATTCTGAACACAGGTCAGTCCAGCCCTCATCACACTCTTCACTCATGACTGCACCACATCCACTCTTCAAACACTAAAGTGAAGTTTGACGATGACACCAATATCAGAGGACTCATATCTGAGGAGACACGTTACACAGAGAAAGTTCAAAATCTGGTTGATAATTTGATAATAAACACCACAAAACCAAGGGAATCATGGTGGACCTAAGGATATCCAGGAACACCACCCTTCATGTTGCCTTAACACCTCCCACTTGGTGAGGAAACTTTCTGCCTAAGGAAACTCAATCAAATCAAACTCCACCCTCAGCTTCTAGTGATCATCTACCGGAGCACGATAGAGAGCATCCTGTGTCACTATGCCATGGTGTGGTATGCCGGCTGCTCTGCTGGGAACCAAAAAGGCCTGGCACAAGTACTCAAAATGACATAGAAGATCATAGGAGCTGAGCTACCAGCTCTGGATACAGTGAGTGTTGGCCATCTACACAAGAAAGCCAGCAACATTAGCAAGGACCCAACCCACCCAGGACACAACCTGTTTGTTCCTCTGCAGTTGGGGGAGCGATAACAAGCCCACACCAAGAGACTGAAGAGCAGCTACTTTCCCAGTGCTGTAACTTCCATGACCCCACCACCACCACCACCACACACGCCTCCCACAGCTGTTGAGAACAGAGAACTGTAATTCCACCCCCACTGCTGCTAATGCATCCTGACGCTTTGCCTAGATTTTTACACATAATGTCTATAAAATGGACATTCCACACCTTATCTTATCTTATCTTATCTTATCTTATCTTACCTTATCTTATCTTATCTTATCTTACCTTATCTTATCTTATGAAACAGAGCAATAAAATAAAGATAACAATTTAAAAGTCATGTAGAGGAAGTGATATTTCTGGGCGTCCCTATCACATGCATGGCTTACAATCATATGACCTGTTAATAACCGAACTCTTCAACAAGTGTCTACAATAAAGGTGAAAAAAACAAAAAATAGCCTGCATTAAAAATATGAGAAAAATATGAATATAAAATATTCATAGTATCCTGAAGACACTCACATCTTTTTAATTTAAATATATTATGTGTGATAATTGCTAGACTTCCAGCACTTCCTCCATTACGTAAAGGAAATCTAATCCCATCAGAAAAGTACTCCAAATTTCGAAGGCTATGAATATGACAAAAAAAAAAAAGACAATTTGCATGTTTACTTCCAGAACTCCAACCATCTGTAATTATATTTCTTTCATGAAATAACTGACATGTGTGATATATAATCATAATTACACAGTATGGAGTGAACCTTAACTGAGTGCGTCTCCATCACAGAAATTTTATATTCCTTATTTTTCATCTCTCCATGCTGAACTTGTTACTTTTTTTACTGAAGGCATCAGTATACAGCACGTGACTGATTTGCTTATTTACATACAGACTATCACGCTACTTAGGAAGTATGTACAGGAATTGAAAATACTGAGCCGTTTTTTTTTTTCACGCAACATACCTCCGAGAATACAGAGCCCAGGAGACACAAAACCGTTACCTTCTAAAAGGCGCTCGGGTGTTAATAAAGAAGTGCACAATGGAATGCTTACAGACGTTTTTGGCAGCGAGCCTCTAAAGTTTAACGGCTTGTTTGGAACAGTTCTTTTTGTACAGAGTGACACATCATCCGTTTAGTGCCTCTACTTCCTGTTACATGTTAAACCACATGTTAAAAAAAGCAGCTTATTGACACAGTCCACTGAAACACCTCGACTGAAGTGAGGACACAGGCCTGTCCAACTGACTAAGCATTTACTTTGTTCCATCACCTACGAAATCAATCTGATTGGAAAAGGTATTTTCAACAAATTACGCAAGTCTGCTTTGTCTAGTAAGACCTTGCTATTTTTTCTGGCAGATACTTTTGCTTTCATACACATCTTTACTGCCACCCAGGCATGCTAGATGGAATTTTCTAGCAGTCTTTACACTAGCCATTTTTTTCTCACACTCTTATGCCGAAATGAGACATAACTACTCAGTAAAGCCATGAGGCGGGTGATTCACACATTCAGGTTACTGGAAGTGGATGTAAACTTCTCAGTATATGGTGGAAAAACCTGCTGTCGCAATGTGGGTTTGAGTCTCAACCCCAAAGGCAGGTAAACTCTTTCCATGATCCATGCGTGATTCAATTCCCCCTAAAGATTTAATAGGAATTTTACAATCAGTGCATTGCGGCAAATAGTTCTTTATTTACCGACGGCTGTAACGAGTTAAAGTGGCGTGATAAGCATGCATGTTTACATGCATGTTTGTTAAAACCATACACCACATCACACTTCCTCCCCCACAATCCTTTGCCCCCCTCCTCCACACATGCTGCATGTGCGCCGGCACACAGACGCACAGAGTCTCAAAATAACATGTAAAACGAGGTCTGTGTTTGGTAAGTCTTTCATAACGAGAGCAGAGTCAGTCATCACAACTTCGGCCCAAAATACAAACGTCTTTATTAGAGCTTAAAAATTCCCTAATTAGATCAGTTTGCCAACATTCAACGCAACTAGATGTTTGTAACGATGTATTTTGATTCTTAAGTGAAGTTTTCATATATACATTTATTCGTACATTTCTTTTTTTTTCAATTATTCGCTCCAATTCTTCATAAGCATCAGAATCAAGTGTGTACGATTAGGTTTACAAGAAAGCTCTACGTTTTAAAGCTGCTGAACATAAGAGACGTCTCTCTGTCTCCGCTTCTGGTAGAAAATCGCTATTGCAGGCGACTCGCGGAATGTGGGCTGTGCTGCAACCTTCTCTACCACATGAATTAATCTGAGTAGAAAATCAGTGCACATTAAAGCTCTATTCATGGCTGTACCCCAAACCGCATAGTGCACACTAAGAAGTATACCTAAACGGTCATGAATCCACTGATATACTACAGACATACTACGAGAATGAAACCTTTATTGAGTACATCATTGTAACTGTCGGTCATTACTAGGTACTAGGTGAAAGAGCTCGTCTTTTAGCTAGGGAGATCGTTATCCCGCTATCTTGCTCTAACTTGTGCATCACTGACCTGATTGCCAACATCGACTTGTAACTGTATTTAGAGCTAACAGTGCAAGACAGCCAGCTAATTACAGATATCCTCCTAAAACATAAGCTTGTTGTAAGGGAAAAGATTTCTCCTGAAATGTTCCTCAGCATGCTATTTGTGTCTTTAGTAGTTCGTTAACTTTAGTGCAGAAGTCCCCAACCCCCTGTGGATCATTTGGTACCAGGCCGCAAAAAGAAAAAAATTTGTGGCTTTCATTAGTCTTCTGGATCTTATTTTGAAAAGCGACTGTTTCCGCCCTCGCCTCACTACCGCACTTGACTCTGGCGCGCTATTTCACGCAGCAGCGACACAAGCTAACCCTTGAAAAATGAGCCAAAAACAAAATTCGCCGGAGAGCTTTTTCGGGTAGGAATGAGCAAACGATGGGACGGTGGAAGGGTCACAGACTGCCAGCAAAATGAAAGCTGCATTTAAATGAAAATACCAAGATTCCTACCTAAGTTACGGGTTCATCACAACAGGTGACACACCCGCTATACGAACCAGCGCGCCTCTACCCGGTCGGCGGAAAAAATGCGACTCATTTCACATCAGGAACATCATATTTTAATATTTCTTTCCTCTCTGGACTTAATAATGATGCTTTCAAACATATGGTTTTTTTTTTAATTATTTAAATTTTTTTTAATAACAACTGTACGCACTGAAGTTTTAAAATGCAAAAAAAAAACCTTACTGCTGCAAATTGTATATATTTTTAAGTCTTTCTTTTTAAACCCTTTTGTTCACCACTAATAAGAATGCTGCTGTTAGTTATTTCTTTAAAAAAAAAATACTATTTTAAAAGACAGTATAAAAGACGTAATCAGGAATGAAACCTTACACAATACAGAGTAACACTGGGGTCTGTGAATGCAAATAATAAATAAAAATGCACAAACATACCATTCTTGAACGTATTGATTTGTTTAAAAGAAGGGCACGACAGTCCATCACTGCTCTCAACGTAGAGTGAAATGTTACACAGAGTCTGTTGTGTAGCTGAAATTGAAAAAAAAAAAAAAAAATTAAATATGAGTTAATAATGTTGCATCTTTTCCAGCATTAACATCAAGAATACATATAGTGGATTCTACATATGCGTTCATATAACTTATATGCAGCTCGTCAGATCAGTCAATACGCATTTCAAGATGCTTTTAGGGATGTGTGCTGGCTTTGGAGGATTTATCTTACCCTGAATGTATACTGAGTTGTAGTTCTTTTCAATTCTCCTCCACTGCATTTGAAGTGGAGTGCATTGCCACTGAACTACAAAACCCAGCATGTGCTCTGAAGTCCTGTCTGTTAAGAGCGGTGAGTTCCATACAAGGTTTATACCGCCTCCTGCTGCATGGCTTGAGATGATTTCTGGAGATGGTATGCCTGCTGAATTAACAGAATTTGATTCTTATTTGATTTAGATTCAGTTGACGAAATGATCTTATCTTACATCATATATCATATCATATCATATCATATCATATCATATCATTTGACAAAATACCACAGAAGAACTCTATAACTACAATGACACTTGTGAATGTTATGTATTATGTAGCCTACAATGCCAGTTCAAACATAAAAGCAGAGTACAGTGCGTTGCATAATTATTCACCCCCCTTGAACTTTTCCACTTTTTGTAATGTTTACACATGGAGCTGAAAGGCACTTTAATTAGGCTTATGTTATGAATCTACACAAGCTACCTCATGACAATAATATAAAGGGAAAAATCATTATAGTCTATATTTAAAAAAAAAAAAAAAAAACAACACCTAAAACTTATGGTTGCATAAGTATTCACACCCTTTCTCTGACTTATACTTTACCTGGTGAATGGCCTCATTTCTAGACAGTTTTTTTTTTTTTGTCATTTCCTCTCCAGTTTTTTTTTTTTTTTCGCTCGTTAATTCCCACCCACCAGCCAGCTCTGCCCTATCATAAGACAGCTACCAACCAAGGAAGATGAATTATAACACGTGCTTCCTCCAAGACAATTTGAAACCGGCCAACTGAAAAGGAAATTCCTGTCCACCGTCTTTAAAAAAAAATGCAACAATTTTATTTTACTATTATGTTTGGATTCGTGACATAAAATCCTAATTAAGTTCGTTTCGGTTCCAGCTTTTAACACAATGTGGAAAAGGTGTAGTGCAATACATGCTGAGATGAAAGTCTGCTGACAATTAAAAAAACAAAAAAACAAAACTGCCTTTGATCCAGTCCAAGCTCTACAAGTCTTAGTTTATATGCAGTCAATTGTGTCATATCACTTTTTTTTTTTAATTAAATGTCTCACCTGAACAGCTCAGTCTCACTGAAGCTGGTGGTGAGCTTCCTGCTGATGTAACAGCACTGACATTCAGCTCTGTAACCTCCAGGGCCAGCCGAAGTGTATTCTGTGTGGTGGCCTTTGAGCAATTCAGTATGTGTCTAGTCCCATTCTCTTGATAGACTATTTCATAATGGAGCAAGACTCCTTTATAGTCCTTTGTACCTAAAGGCTGAGGATGAGTCGAGTGTTAATATCCATAACTCACACGTTAATTGTTTAAAAACAGTAGCGTTTTTATATTGTACATGCTAAGAAACATTGGCTTAGTCCTAGACCTTGGTTTTAATGAGAATGAGCCTAAAAAAAAATTAAGCCTGAAATATTTGAAAACTATCTACTGCACAAAACGTTCTGCACATTGGCTAGCCTGTTAGTGACCCTGGCTACCTACTGTAGTAAGGGCAAGTCTAGTAAATTAGTGGGGTGGTGGTAGTCCAGTGGTAGTGGTAGTTCAGTGATAGTGGTAGTTCATTGGTTAAGACCCTGGGCTATTGATTGGAAGGTCGTGAGTTCAAATCCCAGTCCCATCATGCTGCCACTGCTGGGCCCTTGAGCAAGGCCCCTAACCCTCGACTGCTCAGTTGTATAACTTTGATATATGTAAGTTGCTCTGGATAAGGGTGTCTGCATAAATGTAAATTCAAGAGGTAACATTAGGTAAAATGTAAAACTCCTTAATTGGTAAGTAGAAAATTATAGCTTAGCTATACTAGTATATTGAATTGGCAGAACTTATTCAGCATAAGAAAACCTAGCCAGCTGCCTGAAATAAATAAAGACTAATGTTACCACTATACTTATAGGTATTTGACTTTGCTAGTATTTGACTATGGTATTTGACAGGCTCAGTAATAAGCTAGCTACAGTAAAGTTGGGCTAACAACTAGGTAAATAGTGAAAACCAGTAGCTATGTTTTATAGCAAGCGTTAGGCTACCAGTTATGCAATTAAAATCACTGGCCCGGTTTAATCTCAGATTAATTATACTGTGCAATTAGCACAAGAAGACAGGTTCTAGCATTTGTCTGCAGTATAGTATAAAGTGGTGGTATTATTATTATTATTAATATCATTTTGTCCTGTAGAGGGCGCAGTGTGACTTCAGTTTGTCTTTCCATTTCAAATCAAGAATGATGTGATGTGATGTGAAACTGTAGCTGTGGTATGCATATGGTTTCAGTCAGTCTTGTAGTTAGATCTCACTGTTAATACCAACCTTCCACATGACTGTCACATCCTGAGTGTTACTCTGTTCATTTCTCACGATTATCCTCCACACATCCAGCTTGGTTGAGGGTGCTGTGGAAGAGCATTACAATGAAATCAGTAGTCTGAACAGATCTAGTCTGTAGTCCATACATTATCTTTACAACTCATCCATTGCGGCCGGAGCCAATCTGGGGCGTGAGGCGGGGTACACCCTGGGCAGGTCACCAATCTATTGCCGGGCTAACACAGACACGATCAACCATTCACACTCACATTCACACTTATGGGCAATTTAGAATAGCCAGTAACGTAATCTGAATGTTTTTGGGCTGTGGGAGGAAACCAGAGCACCCGGAGGAAACCCATTCAGGAGAACACACACTGCTTGCTGTGAAGAGACAGTGCTAACCAATAAGCCACTCTACCACCCCAGATATTTTCAAAGAAAAATAGTAAAAAAAAAAAAAAAATGTATATGAATTGACTTAGCACAAGGAGAAAATGTACTGAAACATCCTTTCCAAGTTTTAGGGCAAAATGGCATCACAATCATGAAATCACAACTCCTTTCACATTTATTTATTTATTTATTTATTTACCAATATTGAAACGGAGGAACAGGTGAGGGTGTGATGATATCCCAGAAGGACCGTGTACAAAGATAAGAAAATCTCAAGTGGTGTGCATGTGCCAAAACATACTGATAAAAAAGAATAAAAAGTCTGTTAAGCATGGTACGGTACATACATTTGAAATGCCTTTACCTTTTCCAGGGCTGGTCAGAGTGAACGTCTCACTCCACAAGCTGCAGTTATACTTCATTGAAGCTGTGCAGACTCTCAGCTCAAACTGATATGAGGTCAGTGGCTCCAAATTGTCCAGCAACACAAGTGTTCCTCTGTGAAGCTGCGTTACATTTCCTTCCGTCTAATCAGATATAAAAAAGTACGTTTGCCCACAGCATTTTGAGCTTCTAACGAATACACTGTTTGGATATATGATCATGTATAGCAACAATAAAGAATTTATCCTCCTCCTTCTCCCCATTTCCGCTATTCATAACTAGGGGTCGCCACAGCGGCTCTTTTCGTCCGAACATCTGATTTGACAGAGTTTTTACGCCAGATGCCCTTCCTGACGCAACCCTCCCCATTTATCCGGGCTTGGGACCGGCACGCAGGCATA
>JAOVYU010000022.1:5249635-5260473 GCA_025674565.1 Synodontis membranacea
GGGTCTTTGTACAGCACCCAGCCTTCTCTGGATGTCTCCCATCCAAGTACTAACCAGGCCCGCCCATGCTTAGCTTCTGAGAACAGGCTGTACTATGATAAAGAATTTATCCTCTGGTAGTAAAAAACAAAAAAAATGCAGCTCTTACCCAGCCTGAAAGGTATCTCTGAAACCTCAGACTGGATTTCAGGTCCTCCATATTGTCTGAGCTGTTCCAGTGGATGGTAGGGGAAAGGGAGCCTTTCGCGAATGCGATGTCTTGAATACGTGGAGGACTTGGGATTGCTACAAAGAGTTGAAAAGGGGGCAACAATAATACATGTTATTTGGTATTGGAATAAATGATAATTATCTGACTATTCATTTTAAATCATATTAAGGAATTAGGAATCGAAGTCAGAATCAAATCAGTACTCCAAGGAAATCAAAAGTCAGAAACTGGAAATGCTTCACATTAATGTTACCATAGCTAACAAAACTTACTGAATCTGTTAACGTAAATCTGTTTCAACTGATGTTAAAGTTACCGTCTAAATGCTAAATGTTAATGTCTTTTTACACGCACACACACACACACACACCCACACACCACTGGTCAAAAGTTTTAGAACACCCCCAATTTTATAGTACAACGTTTTATTTTATGACTTCTATATGATTGAGTAGAACAAAAACATTTTACATTAGTTTTCAAAACATAATAAAGGCTCCTGGGTTTTGCTGTAAAAATACGAACTTGAACGAATAAGATCTTGCTGAACATGCACAATAAATCTTACCAGCAATTTTCTTCATAAAACAAGTTGTATCTTTGACTACTGTAGTTTTAATGAAATTACATGTTTGTACATTACAGTAAAACATGGAACATGTCAGTATTGGGTGTGACAATGCTTTAAAAATTAGTGGTCCCAGGTACAATGCGTGTGGTTTTTTATAAGGTCATAGTTTTAAACTTTAATGACATACAGAGATTTTTCTGTAACATTTAATTTGGAGGTTTTTGTTCCGACTCAATGCTACAGAAGTCATAAAATTAAAATCTATAGCAAAGTTTGTACTAAAAAATTGGGGTAGTGTTCTAAAACTTTTGACCGATAGTGTTTATAGTTACTTACAGTATAATCCATTCATTCTCTAGTTTAATTATTTGCTAAGCCTAAATAATGAAGAAAATTCTGTTTGTTAAGGAACACTTACTGTAATATACAACATTACACAGAAATTATTTGCTTCCTGTAGTACATATATTGTAAATTCGATACCAGTTTTACTCAGTAGAAGAGAATGACATGTTTCTAGCCTATTTCACAATCAAAATATGTTATCTTGTACCAGATAATGAATGTTACTCTGAGGGTACAGGTTTCTGTTTCTGCACATGTTCAACCAGTCGATCTTTGTTATCAGATGGTCTGGTTCCTGTTAATCAGAATGAAAACCTGCAGCTACCTGTTTTGTGGATTAGTTTACGCACAGTATATGCTTTTAACAAATCTGCAATAAAAAAATAAATAAATAAATTTTAAAAAATCCAGAGATGGTCAGATTCCACTGATCTAATGCATTTTAACGATTTTTCACTCTCATTATAATCAGACCAAGGAGTCAAGGAAGTACAGCTACAATATCCTCATTGGTAATATACTAAAATATAGAGCCTTTTAGATTATCTAATGTAAACTAATCAACAAATCAAAACGCGGTTAGACAAACACACGGTGAATGAACTTGCGTGAAGTTTTTCATCAGGCGGTGAAGGATGTTAAGCATGACTCCAGGTTTTTCGCAGATGAGGCTTGGAAATGAACTCTGGTGAAAGGTAAATCTCAAAGAGCTGGACCGTCCCCTAGACTACTTACTGCTCTTTATCCTCCAGCAAAAACTCACCAAAGAATAAATTGGACCAAAATTATTCAAAGAAGCGAGGATACTATTAACTGCCATCTCAAAGGCCACCTTGATGCAAAGAAATTAACTGAAAAAACCAAAAGAACAAACATACGGTTCGCCGTGATGTCCCGTCCACACACAAATTTAGACTGTCCTCCCTCTTTCACAGTGCAGTACAGCGTGGATTTCGGCTCGTTCACAACTACTCGTGCCGTCACTTCGGAGCAGCTAGTCCTTCTTAGGACCTCCTTTCCGTTGAACTTCACGACGAAGAGCCTGCCGCATTTCACAGTGTCCGATCGGCAATGTACAGTCAGGTTAGAGCCAATAGGAATGACGTCTTGATCTACTGTCAGCTCTCCTTCACAGGTTACTTCATAACAGTCTAAGAGACCAGAGACAGAGGGTCTAATATCAGAAAGTTCAAAAGCTTCAAATGACTATATAGATGATCACTGCCATGCTCACTCACCTCTTACTTCGCAGCTGAGTAGTAAAAGAAGGACTAGTTGAAAGGCTCCTGTGAAGGCATCCATGTCAGGATATTCTTTCGCCGACTCTCTTTAAAACACATCATGTAGGACATCAAGAACGCCTCCAACGCTTTACTCTCTGGAACCATAAATCTGTGCACATCACAGTGGCTTACCATATCTCTGCTTTTCTTCCTCCCCTGATAAGGCGATTATCTCCGTCTTCGCTCTGTCTGACTGACCCATATGTGCCCTCAGAAACCGGTTGCGACGTGGACTGTCACTGCTGATGAAGATGATGAACAACTTTAAGCAGAATCTAATAAGCAGGACCATGAGTTTTCTCAACCGTGTGCAGTCCCCTGATGTCATTTTGCTCAGTGGCAAAATGTTTAGCATTTTTCTCAGCGTCTGTGTTCTCTTTTTAGTGGAGATGACCTAGTTTTGTGGTCTGCCTTTGCACGTGGCTGTCCCACTTTATCGACCTGCATGTGCAGTAAACATATAGTGCTCAGGGTGAGAACCGAACAACACTTAAAAAATGATAGTCACTGGAGGATTATTAAGCATTTAACATTTAAACGCCCACACCGTTTTCTGATGTTTTGCACATCCCGCGACCACAAAATGATGTGCGAGAGGGCACAGATCAAGATAGCTTCTAACAGTAATGTTTCCACAGCACATAAAACACCTTCGGGAGTGTCAGATCAAAGTAAATACTTACAGTATTTCTAAAGAATCGTAAAGGAAAGCAATATTTGTGAATACTATTCATGTTATAAATTGTAACATACAGTATATCAAGAGAAAAGAATAAAATAGTATTACAAATATTTTCTGCAAACTAATGTGTCCCAAGACAAATTCGGGATTGACTTTATGATGCCATATCAGTGTAGTTAGTTAGTGTTTAGCGAAAGCCAGTAGTCTTGATTAGACTCCAGTGAAGACGCTCAGTGTTTAAATCAGAGTTTTTTTTCTCCCCATACCTTCATAAAAACTTTTTTTTTTGTTTTTACTGAGATACTTTATTGACATACGATATCTGGGAAAGTCCAGTTATCCGTTATGATCAATGTATTTGAAGTAAAGAATTAAAAAACTGTGAATAGTGCGACGGGTCCTGAAATAACAGTTACACACTCCAAAGTTGTTCAACTTTCATGCAAGTGTTTTATTCCTTTTACCCCACAGCAATTTCCAGACATGTTATTAAAGAATGCTATATCTTACTCGTACCTGTTAGCAAGTGAGTTCCTGTTAGCACTTACATTATAACTGATATAAACACTTGACTTTCTTTAATTTAATAAGACAAAAGGTGCAGCCTGTTACTGAGAAACTGCAAAACACAACGTCCTTTGCAGCCTTAAATCTGACTGCTGATGCTGGTGACGTCCATATAACCCACAATCCTAACATTTTTTCTTCATAGCAACACAATAAAAAAGAAAACTTTTATTATTAATGAAATTAAGTCAGCTGGGTCTTATTCTCATTCCTCTATATGGTGTGGAGTAATGAATTTTTCAGTGGCCCAGCATGCATGACGTAGAGTATAACTACACCACCATGTGAGACAAGTACAAAGAAATAGGTAATAAATATACATAACGGCGCATGCTGTCTAGAGTTTATTCTCAAGAACCGGTGCAAACTATTTTCCGTAACTGTTTCTCAACCCCGTCATTTAGAATGACCAATTAGATAGTCATAATATATTGCATTCGGTTGTTATACTGTTATAGTCATTACAATATTATATATATATATATATAATGTACATACTTGTTACAATATTAAATAATATAATTAATATTAAATAATAATATTTGAATAGTATTAAATAATTTTATTAAAATAACATTATTTAAAATCAATTTTGTCATTTACTTATTTGAATGTAATATTTTTTTTTACTGTGAATATTTACTCATTATTTAAAATGTCATTATATGAATGGAGATTAAATTCATAAATGCACTTGAAATAACATAAAAGAGATTTGCCTTCTTACAGACAGCACCTACCGTGAGCACGCAGTCTAGCATCAGTTACAGTGCATCAGTTGATAAGCGTTCAATCACTTTCCCATTCATTTTCACACCTTTACAGTATGACAGCAGCAAAAAAAGTGCCAGCTGCTGACTGTAAAATAAGAGAGAGACTGTATTGCCATGCCATGCCTTCACGTGTTCGCCGCTGTTAGCGTGTAAATGTGGGAACGGGTGAAGAAGTATCAGGAGGGACCAGTTTGCACCAGATTTTCTTTTGATTTTCATCATCGTTATCTTCAAAGAGCACAACGGGTAAACCCCATCAGCCATATAGCTATAGAACTTCAAAAAGATGCATGACATCACCTGGTAGTGTAATTCATGCGAAGATACTAAAAAAAAAAAAAAAAAGCATCCCTAAAAGGAACTCTGTTATCTCAGACTATATCTAGACTTAATTTATAATGATGGAAGATAGAAACTGAGCGCAAAAGTAAACAGAGCTGACGTTTGTATTGTAATGCGCGGTACAAGTGTGTGTTAGCAGCCTCTGCGAAACTCACAACTCTAAACCTCAGGAAAGTGATAACCACAGGTCTAATAAAAATAAGGGAGGGAAAAATTAATCGTTCTACTGATTCAAGAAGCTTCTTCTCTACTACAGACTGCATATCTGTTGAATTGAAATGCACCGATATGACAAAAAAACAAATCCGTAATTTGTCCAAAGCATAGTAAAAAGTTGCAGTTTTCATGCCTAACTTTTTATTTTCCCCTTTTATACACTCAAAAAAAAAAAACACTTTCTCTTATCTATCTGACATCTTATATAAACAAATACATGACTGATTTTCTCATATTCTCTTAGCTTTATATTTACCTGCTCTTACATATTATACATTTTAATTTATAATAAGTACAAGTTATTTATTTTTTCCTCCCGGTGTGTGTGCGTGTATACACTCTTGGGTAATTCCCTGTTAAAACTGCTTCTTTTTTTTTTTCACTCATGCAAATATCTTTGTCGGTTTTACGACTAATAATAACTCACAGAGACATTTTAAAAGGAAGTAAATATAATCTTGGTTTTATCATTATTGACTAATCATACTTATCTTGTGGTTTGCTGACGTCCGTGTTAGTTCTTTCCTTGAGCAAACTTTGATAACTTGACAATTATTCACATCCTGAATAAATGCATTTTTTATCAGGTTTGTCTGGTTGTAAAATCATTAATGCAATTTTTTGCAATAGTGTATTTCTTTTCATGCAGTAAAGTGCCGGACACGATAACTGACACCCCTTGTAAAGGATAGTAAAATGGATTGGAAAAATACTACACTGAGAAATATCCAACCTTTAAATGAAATACGTTTACTCCGAGAAAAACAAATCACTCATCAAGAAATAATTACTTTCAACAAAAACACGTGCCATAATTATTGGCACCCCATGCAGTAAATACTTTATACAATCGCCCTTTGTTAATAAAACACATATAACATTTTATAAGGTTGGAGAATACAGAGCCGGGCATCTGAGACCATTAATCTTTACAGAATCTCTCCATAACATTCTTGACACTCTTCCGCTGCAAGCATCGACTCTGGCAAGATTAGCTATGAAATATCTATAAGGGAAAGTCAGAAGGCAACACAGGACAGAAAGTAGCCAGAACTCTCTATGCCTATTAACCATCCAGATTCAGCTAAGAGAACAAAAGGCTTGACCAAAGGAACAGGATTTCAGCCTAGACTTAAACACTGAGACTGAGTGTGACTGCCTGAATGGTGCCCTCTTCTCTAGGCAATGTTTCAATATGGAAAATATCTAAATACTGGGCACTTCTGGGCTTCTGGGACCTGGGTCCAGTTCCAGTTATGTCCAGTATGAAAGTAAAATGCCACTTCATTATGTTTTGGAAAAGGCCTAAGAAAGTTCAGAAAAAATGTCCTTTCGGCAAATGAAGAAATGAGCGTCGTCATTTGTCTAAAAATAAGATACATTCTTGTCGTAGTTGCAGAAAGCTCTTTATAACACAAAGCATAGGTTATGTGGTCTATTGACCCCAATTCTCCAACGGAAAAACAGCACTTGCTTTGAAGTCAAGCTTGTCTACAGTCTTCAAAGCGTACGTTCCAGATAAACATATTTTGAGGTTTTTGTGATAAGGCAGCCATTTAAAATCACAAATCACCTCTTTAACTCACACCGAACTTGTTAATGGTTTAATACACATGCGGCCAGTTGCAAGATCAGGCCTACAATCTTAAAGAAAATTTCATTCAAGGTCCTTCGATAGCTTAACTCAGAGGCTCTACTTGGATCCCCCTCTTTAACGGGGAAGCCCCTGCTGTAGGGACGGACAAGTCAGAAGGGACAAGTCAGGACGGTTGAGAAAAAGATAATCATCTGCTGGCAAGTGTTATTTGCATTGTAGTCTCCATCTGTTGCTGTTGTTGTAGTCGCCTGTAGTCCCTGCTTGCTCAAAATGTAACGTACATCCTCTAATAGGACAAGAGAATACATCGTATCTTATAATTGTTCTCACTACTTACCCCTCCTTCTCTCTCTCTCTCTCTCTCTCTCTCTGATACCTGACCCTGACTCCTTCTACCCTCTGGACCTACCTGATCCATCCTGATGCCCTACTTCTGCTTGGTGTTTCCTTCACCTGAGAATCATGCAACGCTTCCTTCACCTGAGAGTCGCCACTACACTGATACCCTGCAGATAGCTGGAAAAGTTTCCATGGATAATATCACTTGGAGACTCTAGATTTAAAGCAAGAACAGTAATAAAATTAAAAAAAAAAAAAAGACACACATGCTTGTATCGAAATTTCTTTCACCACACTCAGTAGTGCTGTTTGACATTACAGCATATAGCTGCGGAAGAATAATGACTCATAATCACACTTATCTTTTATAAGTCAGAAGAGGATAGGTTTCCTTTTGAGTCTGGTTCCTCTCACAGTTTCTTCCTCATCTCGTCTCAGGGAGGTTTTTTTTCTTTTATTCTTGAAGCCAATTGCTTTGCGGCAACGTCCATTGGCAAAAGCATTTTATAATTAAGATCGAATTGAAATTTAATTAAATCAGGAATTGACAATTAATAAGAACTTACAAGGGTAAACCGTTCTGGATATTTTGGACAATCGATCCGTAAAGAGCAAGTGAACTGAAAACAATGTTCTATTTAATACAGTAGGAATGATATTATGGCATTTTAATCACAACCTGGGTATAATTCTCAGAATGTACGATAAGTATCCTGGAGAAATCGCCGCAGCGGTCTATTAATTTAATGTGTGCATTATTATCATTAAAGACTGAAAACGTTCTCTCTGACACAATTAATTGGCATAAAATGCAGAAGACTTGGTTTTTTTGAATATTAAATTTGGTCTTTTGGGACAAATGCTGGCGGAAGAGTGGCTGAGCTGTTTATGTCCAAGGGCACCCTTACTGTACAGTACAATCACTTGACAGGGATTTCTGCAAAAAAAAAAACACAAATATGACTTTTTTTTTCGAACTGACGATATTTGAGCATACAAAGACATCAGAGAGTCTGAGAACACCCTCTGAGGTACTCTATAACAGCCTCTTGGACCTGTGCGAAGGGTTCTGCTTGCGGGCGTGAAATGGACTGCAATGAGGACAGAGGTTCTTGTAAATCGGTTGCTAAATGACACACATGCGACAAGGGTGGGAATCGAACCCACGCGTGCAGAGCACAATGGATTAGCAGTCCATCGCCTTAACCACTCGGCCACCTTGTCCAGGGTGGTAGGCTTGTCAAAAAAAGTTATGGAAAAGAAGAGGGTTTTATGTCAGGAGTCTGGATGGCTGCTTCTCTTGAGAGGTAACTTTCACTGGAAAAGGCAACTTTATGACCGTGCACACTTCCCTTGCCAAATTCCTTTAGGCACGGTCTATCCAAGAATAACTGGATCCAATCCCACATGAGGGATGTGCACTGTTGATTAGCAGTCTATCACCTTGACATCTCCTTGACCTAGGTCACCTATACGAAATAACATCACAGTTACTTCCCAGGGCACACTGGATTTGCGGTCCGTCGCCTTATACCCTCGGGGACCTCGTACAGCTCTCCCATAATTCAACAGCCATTACGAAGGGAAGCATTTTTATTTGGTTTTCCTGAGCAAATTACACGTCCGCTTCTCTTGTTCACTGTATGCATGTATCTTGAGGCATTCCGTATGCTGACATCGAAATTGAAGGAAGCAGATACGACAAGATGCCCCAAAGGTCACAAAGAGAGAGACAATCCCTTAGTCGAACAGACCCAAGCCAATCCTCAGCCATTTAGGTTCTGAACAGGTGGGCCCAATTCAGAGAAGGGAGGTAACTTTCTTTGGAAAATATAGCTCTTTTTCCTTAAAGGGTTCTGCAGAGAGCCCGCGGAAAAGGTTCTACCTCAAGATGTTCAGGAGGCAGAACCTTAGAGACATGGCTGCATGCAGACCCTGAGCAAGACACTGGCAGCGGTGGGATTTGAACCCATGCCTCCAAAGAGACTAGAGCCTAAATCCAGCGCCTTAGACCACTCGGCCACGCTACCGTTGCAAGAAAGCCTTGGACAGGCACAAGTATATAGCCTCCATCAAGACTAATGACTCTGCCGCTTAAGCAGTTGTATCCATGTACGTCGTACCATTTCCATGGGAAGAAAGAGCCACGGCGTAATCTTTGCTCACGAAAGCTCGTTCGTGTGGTCACCTGCTCTTGACCAAAAGGCACACCTGGCAGCGGTGGGATTCGAACCCACGCCCCCAAAGAGACTGGAGCCTTAATCCACCGCCTTAGACCGCTCGGCCACGCTACCCACAGCTACTGCGTTAGGCCTGTCGGGTCTTGAAAGAGATACCATTTTAATCCTCTGAGGTCTGCTGCAGCGGTGGGATTCCTTTGCCCAACGTGTTTAACCTTCTGATAGTCCCCTGCATCATTGCCGAAGCTGAGAAAAACGAGATCTGTTTTGCTGGAATCTCAAATTCGATAATAGCGTTGGTAAAAAAAAAAAAAAAAGCCTCAAGGGCTTTTAATTGCGAAATAATACACTGACAAAGAACTGTTTGAAAAGTACCTAAATTAAGTGAAATGTTCAGATATGTACATCTCTCAGACACTGTGGCTATGGAACGTAATTTGTGTCAATCTTTGCATTTGCATGTGCAGCTGCATAGTGTATTGTGCAGACAGTGAGAGGATTTCTGCAAAAAAAGTAGTCTTTTCTCACTTCTCCAAAAAGATTTTCCAAACAAAGGCTTTGTGTTGACGTGCGATGGGGAGGGGTGTTAACAGCCCCCCTCTGCGCATGCATGTTTCAGCGCCATTAGCCCTCCCGTCACTAACTTTCGATACTATAATGACAGGGTCGTAAAGCTCAGAAGGCCATTTGTTTCTTCCTATGAACGGCATAATTAAGAGCTTTGGTGCTTATAGCATACCCAAGACCTTAGAGAATCACCTCAAGTGAAGAAAGGTCACCGTGGTTAGTCACTGTGGTTCATAGTTCATATTCCAACACAAGTAGAAAACTACTTTTCGTATACAGTGCATCTGTGTTACATTCTGGCTCTCCCGTTTATTTATGCTGTCATGGTTCTTAACCATTACATGACAATGAGCATAACTAATGTCGTGCAATGTGGATCAAGATCTCTAATAAGGTCATCAAAACAGTCCCTACTGACGTCCTACTTCTGGTTGGAGTTATCATCACTTGGAGTCATCACTTGGAGAATGGCGCAGTAGCAAGCGGTTCTGCTACAGTGGCTTAGCACTTAAATTACCATGAGCAGTCTTGGACTCAAGTCTCCATCGGTGAATCAGTTGAAAATAAACAGCAAAATAAACTTCATGTTAAAGCAATAGTGAATGTTGTGCTACACAACTGTACCTTTGAAAATACAACACAACTATAATCGCACTATCCGGCGTCACCCAAATGAATGAATTTAGTCCTAGTGTGTTTATGGATAAATTATCTAAATTGATAAGTTTAAAGTTTATAACAGGTATTTTTATATTTCTGTAAAACTGCTGCGCAACAACGCCCATTGTTTAAAGAGCTATACAAATAAAACTGAATCGAATGCTTTACTATGTAGTTCAGGACAGCATATTTGCTAATCTGGGACAGCATATTTGGTAAATTTTGGTTTTGGGTGATTTGTGTACTGTCATTGGTTAAAAACTGAAAATAATTTGTGTGTGTAATCAGTTTAATTTATATATCGATGTTCATGTATTCCTGTCTAACTGATAATATTTGAACATAATACCCGACCATTGTTGTTTCTTGTGATAATGATGGAAAATGTGAAATGTTTGAAATAGTCAGAGACAGAGAGAGAGAGAGAGAGAGAGAGAGAGAGAGAGAGAGACGCTCACGTGGCTGTTGCTATGGTTACAACAGGGCCACACTGTACCGTATATTC
>JAOVYU010000022.1:5418968-5433881 GCA_025674565.1 Synodontis membranacea
TGTGTGTGTGTGTACTAGCGCATATCAAAAGTTTCTAATATCGTGAAAAGGTGCATTATGTTGTATTTTAATTAAAAAAGGAAAACGTTTTGGAAAAAGATTTTCCATATTAATTACATGTAATGTGAACTATTTCAAGCGCTTTTTTGTCTTAACTGGGATGATTATGGCATAGAGCGCATGAAAATCAGAAATCCAGTGCCTCAACTTAATAGAATATTTCCTACGATCAGGCAAAATATGATTTACAATAAAGAAATGTCCTACATCCGAGCAGTATGTTCATTTATACAGTCAGTACTTGGTTGTTGCACCTTTATCAAGAATCACTGCGTCAATGTGGCGTGTCATAGAGGCGATCAGCTTGTAGCACTGCTGAGGTGTTATTGAAGCCCAGGCTGCTTTGATAGCCGCCTTCAGCTCGTCTGTATTTTTTGGGTCGGGCGTTTCTCATGTTTCTCTTGACAGTGCCACATAGATTCTCTATCAAGAGATACACAGTAATACACAGAGGCACAGTAATATCACCATCAGCATAAAACGGTTTTGGCACTGTGGGCTTCCAGTCCTGCTGGAAAAGGAAATCAGCATCTCCATAAAGCATATCAGCAGATAGAAGAATGAAGTGCTCTAAAATCTCCTGGTAGATACTTGCATTGATTTTGGACTTGATAAAACACAGTGGACCGACACCGGCAGATGACATGGCCACCCCAAATCATCACAGACTGCCAAAACGTCACACTGGACTTCAAGCACCTTGGATTCTGTTCCTCTCCATCTCCTCCTCCAGACTCTAGGACCTTGATTTCCAAATGAAATGCAAAATTTACTTTCATCTGAAAAGAGGACTTTGGTCCGCTGAGCAACGGTCCACTTGGTTTCCTCCTTAGCCCAGGTAGGACGCTACTGACGTTGTCTCTGGTTCAGGAGTGGCTTGATATCAGGAACGTGACAGTTGTAGCTTCGTTCCTGAAGACGTCTGTGCGTGGTGATTCTTGATGCACTGACACCAGCTTCAGTCCACTCCATGTGAAGCTCTCCCAAGTTCTTGAATCAACTTTTTCTTTATCGATCCCTGTTGCTTGTGCACCTTTCCCTACCACACTTTTCCCTTCTGGTCAACTTTCCACAAAGATGCTTCGAAACAGCACTCTGCGAACAGCCAGACTTTTCAGCAATGACCTTCTGTGGCTTACCCTAATTGTGAAGGGTGTCGACGATCATCTTCTGGTTAACTGTCAATTCAGCAATAGTTGTGCTTACTAACTAACTAGACAGAAAGAGACGCACTATTAAACATTCTATTAAATTCAATATTCTAATAATGTGAATGTTTTTTTGTTTTTTTTAGCTACAGGCCATCATTATCAAAAAATTAAAAGAGTCCCATAAAACTATTTGTCCATTGGTCTGAAACAGGTAAAGGTAAACAAACCTTTTCCAAGTGTGTTTAGAAATCAAAAAAATTGTGATTTCTATAATTAGATAATTATAGAAATGAACAGAGTTTATTTTTCTGATTGTCAGGTCAAATATCCAGAAGAAGAAGGCTCCCAAGTGATGCACGATTTCGAGTCCTGTTGGTGACTGCCATCTGTGGCCCGGGGTCCAAGCGAGCAAAATTGGCCATGCTCTCAGGGAGGAAGGGGCGTACTCTCTCTTCTATCAATCACAGCAACTCATGCCTGCACAGAGGGGAGGTTAGCGCTGCCCCCTGACATTGCATGAGCAACATTTCTCTGTTGGTAGCTGTTCTGTGATGGGGAGAGATGCTTGATGTTTTGAAATTGGCCAAGATGAAATTGTGGAGAAAATCAATTAAATCAGAATAATAAAAAAAAAATTCCAGAACATGTGGCATTTCTGAGGAGCTACAGCTCGGTCCAGCAATCCAAAATCACTGCATGTTTGCTTCACATCCTGCAGACGTGTTAATTCGGAGTCAAATCATCTTCTCTCCGCAATCGGAGTTCATGTGGAACAGCACTGGGACCTCGCTCAGACTGTCTTGAGGTATTTGTAGCTAGGCATGTTTGCTGTCTTCTCACCAGCATAAAATGAAAACACACCAGGCTTCGATTTAAATGGACTAACCCGCTGCACACGTGAAAGCCCTCAGGCCTTGGACTGCCAGGTTATTTCATTTTGTAACTAGTTTCTGCTAATAAATCACTGACCTCAACCACACTCTCTCAATCGCATCAGAACCTGGCTCAGAAAAAATATATATATATTCTTTCAAAATCAGCATCGCACATCACATGAAAAGTGTGAGTTATAAAGCGAAGGAGTTGATGAGGAAATAACACAAATGTCAAAGGTTAAGAGAGGCAAGAAAGCAACCTGTGTTGAGAACTTCACTTTGTCAAGGGAAACTAATGAGATTCATTCTTTCTCTAATAAGTGCTTTAAAAAAAAAAAGCAGTTAAATATTTCATCTTATTGTGCAGTAGACTTGTAGTCAAGACCGCCTAAACCAAGACCAAGACACTACTCAGACCCAAGGGTATCGAGGCCAAGACAAGAAGAAAACTAAGACCAAGATAGACCGAGTCAAGACCAAGACAAAGTCGAGACGAGACCAAGACCAAGAAAGAAAAAAAAGAAAAGACTCCCTTAACTTTTGTGTGCTGTTGAGGATTGACATGACGGGTACTGACTGGTCCCAAAGTCATCTGACGAAACAGCTAACACCTCCAACAACTGTCTAAAGAATGGGAAATATGTAACTGCTTTCAATTATACTTCATTTGTAGATGAAATTGTTACATCAAATTGAAGATACACAATTATAAACTTGAAATTGCATCATGTCCCATTGTAGTAGTACTCGCCAAGTTACACTGTATGACATCAACTTCCCTGAAATGGATTAGGCCTGATGAGTCCAACGCGGCGTGATATGCAGATGCTATTTAAAAGTCAACGGTCACATTTACTTAGTCACACAACACCATTTTAAGTAAAATACTGTAATCGAACAATATAAAGACGTGTGCACACGTCACATGAATCAAATGCAAACTACAAATACTACACACCAATACAAACTACACATCAAAGGGCGCGAAAGGTGAAATAATAATAATGTTGCATTATCGAACGTTACGTTTTGTGTCATGGATACTGTTGGCTTCAAATCTCCTGACCACTATGTCGATCTGAGACAGCGAGACCAAGACAAGACCGAGGGATCTGAGACCAAGACAAGACCAAGACCAAAGACCGTCGAGACTGTGACATGACCAAGACCACGTAAAAGTGACCAAGACTGGTCTCGAGACATCCAATTCTACTTTGCAGCACACTGCCTTAAAGTATTGTTCTTAAAAACGGATGTCGGCATTTCTGTTTAAGCAGTCAAATCGCAAAAAAACCCCAAAAACTACTAGATTCAAGACACATGTCCGAATGAACTGAATTTCTGGATGTGATTCAATTTGATCATTCAAATCTGATTCAAATTTGTATGTTTTTTTTTTTATTTAGGGTTTGGAGCCTCCTGATGTCACCGATTTGCGGCAAAGGCCAAATCAAGACCAGTCAGAGGAGGAGTGTACTGTACGTACCCCTGGGGCAATGAAAGATGTGTCCTCTTTTCTGTCTTTGTAGCCAAACTGGTTTCACCAATGTTCTCTGTGCTGGTGGCTAGCTAACTAATTGCTAGAGTTCATCTGTTCATTTCGATTGTTCATCTTCAGTAAGCACTTTATCCTGGTAAGGGTCGCGGCGGATCCAGAGCCTATTCCTGGAAAACATGATGTGAAACACAAATACACTAGTCCATCACAGGACGATTTACAGGAACCGGTCCATGTATCAGCATGCTTTTTTGCCACGTGGCAGGAAACCAACACAAACAGTAACCTGAGCTCAAGATCAACAGGGACGTTGGAGCTGTGAGGCAGCAATTCTAGCAATTCATACCACTCATCTCATTGAAGGAGAGATTAGAGAGTTGTCCAGGATGTGAGGATGAATTAGCAGGGATGAACATCATTTCTGTTTTACATGTGCTTGAGTTTCAGCTTATATATCAGTTATGATATTACCGAAATATACGTAACATGATACAACATGATACATGAGTCTGCTGCTGCCGTTCAACACACTGCTCTTCTTTAACATCCCATACGTTTTGTCTACGCCACTACCGTATTTTGAGCTTTTCTCGTAGAGATTTGTGTACTCATATGCCTTCCTCCTATTGATGCATTTTAGACTTTAAAAAATTTCAAACGTCTCTTACCGCAAGAACTTATTTTTTTTGCCTGTCTTTGGACGCAGTGGCACAAAATCAGCCACCGAAGACGTACATGTCACATTACATGCTCCACGGCAACCTATCTCAACTCATGACCAAAGATGATCCTTTACGATGTAGAACTGTGCCTGTGACAGCATAATCAGGCCAAATATTGCACAGTGTAAAGTCGGCTTAAGAGACTCATAAAGAGGACATTTGCTCTGCTCTCTCAGCTGCCTCAATTAGGCCTTTCTGCACTTCTGCCTTTGCCCTAAAACCAATGAACACTAATTTATGCAGACCATCTGAACAAAAGATAGCATTAGAGAAGTTAACCTTCTAGAACATAAGCAGTAAAATGACCACGCACACACGCACACACACACACTTGTACAAGAGCTTGTAATATATATCCATAAACGGTAGGTCTTTACTTTGTACTTTATTTGCTATGACATGTCTCCTAAGAGCTAACGCACGAGAAAATGTGAATCTGCACCACCGTCATTGGCAAATTCAAACCAATTAAAAGTGATATAACAAAACAAATAGGCGGTAGCAGTATAGAGTCATCATAGAGTCAATATCAGGGCTCCTGTGATATTCAGCAGTGTCACTGTGCTCCTCTGTCTGCTCCACGGCACCGACATTTCTCGCCAATGAGCCCCAGTCAGCCGTGGAAACAATCCCTGTCTTGCTCTTTATTCAAGACAAGAGCTTATAGGTCTTAATTGTATTACTCTCATCCAAATGGGGAGAGAGAGAGAGAGAGAGAGAGAGAGAGAGAGGTGGGGGAAAGGCAGGCTGAAAAAAAAAAAAAAAAGGAATTTTGATTGAATGAAAAGGAGCATAATCCCAGAGAACTGGAGAAAATGCTTTAAGAGCGAACATTATGCTGGCCCATGCCTAAGAGGATTAAACACTGTCAGATAGAAAGGAGAGAGAGAGAGAGAGAGAGAGAGAGAGAGAGAGAGAGAGAGAGAGAGAGAGAGAGAGAATAAGGAAAAGGTCAGAAAATGGAAAGCATATACAGTATCTGGTGAATAAAGGTGCACAGGGTAGGTTACTACTTTAACTGAATCAATAACATTTATTTCAGATAAAGCAGAAGTATTTTGTGCTTTCTGGTACTTCTTGTTACTGATACCAAAATGAAATAACCTGCTTAGTGTTAAAGGGCATCATGGAACAATTTACGCAGCTGACTATGTGCTGTGAATCGCACCTTGACTCATGACTCGTTCAAGGAAGTCGCTGTGTCTTGGTGCTCAGTGCTCGCTGAACTGAATTGCTCTCAAACGTGCCGGCTTCTTTGCAGGTTCAATTCCCTGCTCTACTCTTCTGAATTTATTTTACAGTACAGTATGACCGAGTATACTCATCAATCAAAATGCATCATATTGTATTGGATTCAGTACTATCTAAATGAAATCGCATCTTATAATGTAGAAGTCTGTTTACAACCCTAATGTTTATCTCTGGCAAGAAGGTTACATTTTCGGTGCGGATTATTTGTCTGTTTGTCTGACTCTAAGCAGGATTGTGCAAAAGCTACACGACCGATTTTCACGAAGCTTGGTGGCAGGGTGTAGCATGGGCCAAGGAAGAACCCATTACATTTTGGAGCAGCTCTGACTCAGAGGGATTGGCATTGCAAAATCCCGTAGACAGCGGTAAAAATAGCGCCAAAACATAGCCGAAGTAGAAATATGATGACACCAAGACGTATGAAGTGGACTCATTGTATAAGAGTTGACTCTTGTCCTTGGTGGACGTCTGAACTCTCCGAGAGCACTTCTATAGTTCCGCTTTGTTTTTAAATAACACTTCATTTGGATAGTTCCTTGTAGATGCTCTGTGAAGCGTCAGCAAACCATCTACATCCTGTCAGGTGACATTTATCATCTAGCTTATCGACTAATTCTAAAAAGGAAACCAACAGTTTATGTTTATGCTCGTCGTACATTTAATTCTATGGAACGTCCATGAAACGAGCTACTGTAGCTCCTGTTATTAATTAGCTTATAGCACTCATTCCCTCACCAGCAGTGTCGGAAAAACTTGCAGTTAAATAAAGCAAATACATTTCAAGCATGAAGTATTGTTGTGCATTGATATGGTGCAATATAGTGCAATAAGGGGCAGATGGTGGCCTAATGGTTCGGGAAGTGCCCCTATAATCGAAAGATTGCAGGTTCGAATCCCACGACCAGCAAGGTACCACTGAGTTACCACTGAGGTACCCTGAGGAAGGTGCCTGAAACATCTGCCCCCTGCTGTGTGTCACGATTCACATATGGGATAAATGCAGAGGACCAATTTCGTTGTTGTGCACTCTGTGCCGTGGTGCATTAATAATGACAATGAATCACTTTCAATATGGACTGGATTTACAGATCTTCATAAAGTCAAAATGCCTTGATTCATTAGCACCCTAAGCCATATCTCAAACTTTAAAAAGTGAAGGCCATATAGAGAAAAGCCCCGAGAGACCCTGCGTCTTTCTTCAGACATGAAAGGTAATGGCATGGAAGGCTGCTGCTTACTGAACACGTCTGTGAAACTCAAGGTCACATCTACCCTTAAAGTCTAAGAGCAATTACCTATGGTCTCTGAAAGCCAAAAACGGGAAAAATCCAGAACGGGGTGAAACGGACAGCAGGAAGGGGTGCCAAAAAAAACCCAGAGACGCATTAGTATAATGGCTTAAACAGTGGCTCGAAGGAGCCAAAGAAGCTAATATAAATGAGGCAATAAATAAAAGAAGACGGGTGAGTGAAAAGTGTGAAGAATCACATACAGGGCGATTGCTGACTGACTCGATAATTGTTCACGCCGCTGAAAACTCTCTCATTGTGCAGAAGGCCATTGTAGCGCCATTGTGTCCCGTTTGGACACAGGAGACAGCTAATGGATTGAACCCCAAGATTAATGTCCTTCCCTGTGTCCACTACACACTCCATAAAAACCTCCCCTTCACTTAAGCGCACTGTTTAACGCTCTTTCTCTTTGGCATGGCGTTTACTGAGGAGGTCTCTGCGTAATTATCAAAGCCAGCCTAAATCCCTACCCCAACAAGTGATCGTTGCAGTTTCAAGATTACTAAAACTAAATCAGGTTTTTTTTTTTTTTTTTAATCATTTAATGCAACCATAATTACACCATGACTAATGAATCGGTCTAATGAATTCAATTACCGAGTAATGATCCAAACATGAAATCTCTTCTCATCATCTCAGCCAATAAACAATACAAGGCACTCATTTCCTTTTAAAAAAAAAAAAAAAAAAAAAAAAAAAAGGGGCTGTGTTAGTCCTCTTTTCAAATTGAGATTCTGAACCTTCTATAGCCGCAGTTGTTTTTGCTGCTTTGTAAAAGTTTCAAAACCACAGTCATTGTGTGAGCCTTCACTTTCTCCTAAGCGATGTTCATTTTGCTCTCCCTGACTCAATCATTTAGTGAACACAGCCAAATTCACAAATCACCCCTCTGCCTGTGCCAAGAACCGGTCCATTTCCTTGATTCCTAGATTCCAACCCCGACTGAGATTCTCGTTGCACCTGGCCTGTTTCGGTTCTTCTTGAACTAATGCGGCCAAAAATTCTAATCATTCGAAAGTGCTCAGCGGGGATCCTGAAAGGTATTAATGATGATGCTTACGCTCTGATAAATAAGCAGCTGTGGGTTGGCAGATCATTTCATTAGACGTTAGTAAGCCTGGAAAATGTACTTAAAGTTCAACAACGTCCCGTTCTTTGAAGAAGATCAGTTTGAGTTAGCTATTTAAGTTTGTATCGTATGTAGTAATAAAGCAGACAATAAAATATCTGATCACTTTGTTTTCAATCTTGCTTTTTTTTTTTTTTTTTTCTCAAGACTTTTGGCCATTTTTAGTTTGATAAGTGAGGTGTTAACGCACTTTAACGCAATCCTCTTGAAAACGAACCATAGCACGGCCTGCGTCAGCTAAACGGAGGCTAATCGTGCTTGGTGCCACTTATTGCTCAAATGATCATGTTACATGGTGGTGAGGGCGTGTTACTGTTACTGATCTATAAAGCCAGACGTACACAGGACTGGAGCTCGGCAGTTACAGTACGTAGTTCACCTTTATAGTGCGCCTGGGAAAAATACGTCTGCATGGCTAACAACCTTCTTACCCTGGAATCGGTTATGAATGGTTATTAGCTCATTGACTAGATGGATCTTGTTGATAGTTTATCAAGACAATAACATTCCATGCACCCATTATTCCCATACACCCATGCTTTCACCCATCTCCTAAGGAAAACCGATGCCCGAACCTTTATTGTTTGTTTGTTTAAAACTAAATGCATGCTGGATTACATTTGAAAACATTCAGATTTGCCTAGCTATGATTTCCCTGTGGTTTTAATGCATCTTGATAATGCATCGCAGCTCCAATCTCACAGTAACAATGCGTGTATGTTTTATACACTGTGCTTACCCACGTGGGGTATGAAGCACAAAGCGCCCATCATCTACAGACACCCTAACACACTTGGAGAAAAGATCTATCCACCCTCTTCCGCATACACGAGAACGGATTTTCTGTTTGTACAATTCCGACTGGAAGCAGCCGATTTTTCAAAAATCAATTAAATGTACCATTAAAATTGATGTAAGCAAACCTAAATATTGTCATGCATATAATTGATCATTTTATCATATCATATATACTGTAGAATCATCCACCCCTAACTAATTATATAGCATATATTAATATACAGTATTATCTATGTAGCCAATATTCTATTATACATCTTTTCACTTTTGCTTCTACATACGAGTGAATACAAAAATACCAAGGCAGTTAAGAGCCAACTAGGTTCCATTAGGGCATTTATAAATAAAACGGATGAAGCGGTACATAAAATGAGCAAAGAGATGAAATCTATAATTCGTCAAAGGGGGAAAGGGGCCTAAAGCTGAAAACTACACGCAAGGAGAGCAGAGTGGGGATTAATCTACAGCATGGCAAAGCAGTTTCTGTAATTCACACAGTTCATGTACTCACAAGGACAAAAGCAGCTTTATTACACACATGGCTGAAGGTGTGTTCTAACAGTTATAAAGCACCGAGTCGCTGCTCGTGGTATTAAAGGCAACCATAAAGACGCTGAGCTGCTGAGTGGAAGTGAAATGATTTCCAATAAAAACAATATACATTGCTGAAAAGAACGTTTTTAATCTTACTCGTATTGAAGCATACTGTATATTAACAGTTCATGTGCTGTCTCTGGAGACTTTATGGAGTCTGGGCGACTGGGGAACTGTCTGTAACGTCATTATGATCATGAAATGAAATGGTTCTTTTTTTATTTTTTTCCAAACCAAGCTTGACTTTTTCAGCTTATAAAAGACTATTCCGGTATTTTACTAGATTTAAGATTACACTAAGCATTGCAGCGTCACAACGCCATGGTCAACGGTTCGATCCTGTGCTCAGGTTACTGATCGTGCGATCGTGTGTTTTGCATGTTCTCAGTGTGTCCATGTTAGTTCCTTTAAGGTTAAGGTTCCCTGGTTTCAGTGCACCTAAGGTTTCTTTAATTCTTTCCATTATTTTTTTTTTTTTTCCCATTTCATGTTCACTTTGTCACACAGGAGCTCTAGTTTCATACTCACTGTGATTAGTCCAGGACTATTTGCGAGCAAACTGATGCATATCACAAGCAAGAAATAATTCAGCGGTCAACGTGCACCTCTTATAGAGTAGAAGAGCAGGAAATAATTCCCTTCATCCAGACCCTGGATAAATCTTCCCGTAACTGGCAGGTGATGTTCATTTCAACCGCTTGCAGTATAAATCATCTAACTTAGGGTCATGACGTAACGTAACAAATGAACATGTCCCAGGTCTAGCTTGGGGCTAGTTGTTTTTACATGCAAAGTTAATAGCATGACATTAGCTAGTTGATTCATTAAAATAAATTCCCTCACATTTTTGCAAATGTTTAATGAGCAAAAACTTACAGCGTGGACACTTTACTGCTTTGCTGGCCCACTGTTGGCAAAACTGTTCAACAAAATTAAACACTGTGTATTCTAAAATTAAAATAAGGAACATTGGGGCAATGATGTTTAAGAATGACACTAATGATAAGACACGTTCATAATATTTTTAGATTTTTTTTAAATTTCATGTTTTATATTTTTAGGGAAGTTTTTTTTTTATAATGTAGTTCTTCTTTTATTACATTAATTTCTTTTATTTTTTTCCCTTTTATTTTTCTTTCCTTCCTCTGTTTGGGGTGGAAAAGAGAGCAAAAATCATGCAGTATGAAAAACTGTCAATGTATACAGTAGTAAAAACAGATTATCCACAGAACAAGGTGGTTTTTTCCCCCCCAATTTTATTATCATTATTATTATTATTATTATTCTTATATTTTTTTACAGGAAGTCACTCCTTTATTATGTTTATTCTTATTTCACCATTAAACTGTAAGCGATTGGCTCAGGTTCTCCAATGAACATTAAAACAAAACGTACTACTGTACATTTATAGTCTAAAGAATTTTGTTCAGGGTATTTCACAAGGTGAAATGTAATTTAATAAAATCCAAACAGATGGCCTGAGTCAGTGGGATGGATCTTGCTAAGTGGTAAATATAACAGATTAACCACTTGAAGCAAACACTTAACAAGTCTCTAAGCCAACGGAATGGTGCAACTTTGTTAGTATGCTTATATAAAGATGAAAATTGGCTTTATTGCCATACATTTCCGTCTTTCCAAAGCCAAGAGCAAAATGGATTTCAGAATTATGTACAAGGCACTCATATGAGAGCAGTTTAAATTCTAAATAACCTGCCAAAACCTAGGAATAATTCAGATATTTGTTTGGTGCGTGGTATTCTTGCTTCAAAAGTAGAAATTAAAAAGGAATTCCAGAGAACACTTCTCTCTCTTCACACCTTAAAAGCACGGGGAACTGTGTTGTGTCCCTGTGGTAATGATGATGGCTTCAGAGTCAAGCGAGCAGGATATTGAACGCAGAGATCACACAGAGACCTCTCACTGACACACACACACACACACGCACACACACACACACACACACAGGAGTCAAACACTCTGGGCAGTGTCTAATGAGAACTGTCAGTAGAAAAGTGAAATAAAGATCTTTAGTTCGGTACTGTCACCCCTGTGATCTACTACTGCTGTTGGAGAAATAAGTCCCATGTAGAGGAAAAGACTGATATACGCTGCACATAAGGCAAAGATATCATCTGGCCAACAGTAGCTCGTCATATTTTATGGTTTATCTCACTATAAAACACTGTGCAGTTTCTTCCACCGAAACCCTACCACCGTGCTGTTGAATGCTTGATTCTGATTGGTCGGAAGGTATTGGTTCGTTTTCTTTACGGCACATTTATAACGCACGTCTTAAAACGTTGTTGCTTTTTAGTAGCGGTTCACGTGGGGACTTGGACGCTGGATTGTGTGCATTAACATTAAAAACGTGATTTCTGATATGGTGAAATTCTTTCTGAGGCATGTTTGGAAGGAGTCTCCAGTGTCAGAGGAAAATCTGTAACTTTATCATTTCTACAAAGACAGACGTCAACAAGTGTTTGTAGAAACTATAAGGAGATAACAAACTCAATTTTTCCACCGACAACTCACGGATAAAACGGATAAAAAGTACAACGTGTCATTAAAAAAAAAGAAAAAGAAAAAAAAAAAAGATAAACGCTGGCAAATTGCTGTGGACGTGCTGTTAGGAGTAAATCGAAATAAATAAAATAAAGCTACTTTTGATTACAGAAATCAGGAATGTAGCAAACTGGTCCATGCTCACGCATCCTCAGCGGCACTTAGTGTAGCAGCCCGTCGTTCGGAAAAACAGCAGAGGCCGCATCTCAAATTAACCGTCCAAATGATGAAAAAATATTGGAGTAAAAAGAGCGATTTGTTACTTTGACACGTACCACCTATCTAAGCATTGTTATAGACCATATACTGTACACGCTTTCATGGAAACGGTATTCCCTGATGGCTGTGGCCTCTTTCAGTAGGGTAATGCACCCTGCCACAAAGCAGAAATGATTCAGGAATGGTTTGAAAAGCACAACAACGAGTTTGAGGTGTTCACCTGGCCTCTAAATTCCACAGATCTCAATCCAATCGAGCATCTGTGGGATGTGCTGGACAAACAAGTCCGATCCATGGAGGTCCCACCTCGCAAAAATAAGCAATCTGATGCTCACATCTTGGTGTCGGATACCCCAGCACACCTTCAGGGGTCTAGTGGAGTCCATGCCTCGCCAGGTCAGGGCAGTTTATGCAGCAAAAGGGGGACCAACACAATATTAGGCAGGTGGTTGTACTGTTATGTCTGATCGGTGTACATATCTTCATAATCACACAGCCCTAATGGATAATGTTGTATAACAGGAGCTCACAACACACACTTGTTTGTAATAGATTACTGTTTCTATAGCAACAAGTCATACAGTACACATTGACTTGCATTACAAATGTACACAACAATCGAAATTTAATAAGAAGCAGACTTAAAAAAAAAAAAAATAAAAAAATGGCATTATTGTGCAACAAACAAAAATAACATAATTGTTGATATGGTGAAGCTTTCTGTAAGGAGATTTGTGGACGGAGTCTCCGGTGTCAGTGCTTTGTAATACGTTTTCAGGACAGATGAGACGTTGTGCTTTCCAGAAGCTGCGTCTTTTTTATCTTAGCAAGAGAATCTGCTAAGAACGCAAATGTTTATACTACTATTACTTGTGTGAACTTGCATCACAGACTGAATATGAAGATGGTATTAAGAGCAATGTGTTGGTCGGTAATAAATTAAAAATCGTAATTGCCCAAGGACTAATCCTGAACGTTAGAATCTGTGAACACTAACCCTGGTTCTTATGACTGGCTGAGGATTTACACAGCTAATTGCACTTGGAGATTACTGGAGGCCCAAACTGAGAGGGCCAGATGGGGAGAGCGGGTCAGAAAACACAGCGCTGTGTGGGGGAGGATGCCAATGGAAGCTCTAATGACTGAAGGAAGCTGAGAGCATGCTGCTAAACACACTACGGCACTAAAACGCTCCAGCTTAGCGTAATTCACTTAAATGAAACCGAAGTCGTGATCACTGCACACTGGGCTGAGTTACTAAGCTCTGTTGCAAGTCTTCACCACCCTAGTGTACACTTTAGACCTAAATTCTCTACGAGCTGTAGTTGTAGGTAAACAAAAGAACGAAGAACAAAGTTATCCCTCAAAGCATCTTTCATACAAAAAAAAAAAAAAAAAACCAGAAATAAAAAAATCCAACGCAGCAGGGCATGGGGTATGCGTTTGAAGACGTTGTTTTCGTTCTTTTAAGAGAAATCCGAGGTGTTAATCTTGTATAATTCATGTCCGCCTGGCTTTGCTCTTTGGAGTCTGCGTTTGATGATCGCTGAGGGTTTAATATTTATTGACAGGTTGTGAAGATCTTCTCTCAAGAGGAACCCCTCCACGTCAGAATCTTCTGTAGGGTGAGTTTCTGTTTGTGCTCACCGACGTCTCCAGCGCTCGGTGTTTCACAGCTATGCTACGCTAAACTTTGAATGCCGATGGGTGTCAATGCAACATTTTCTATGGTTCTTTAAAAATAA
Source organism: Synodontis membranacea (assembly GCA_025674565.1). Classification (NCBI taxonomy): domain Eukaryota; kingdom Metazoa; phylum Chordata; class Actinopteri; order Siluriformes; family Mochokidae; genus Synodontis; species Synodontis membranacea. The sequence goes on from JAOVYU010000022.1 coordinate 5,432,868, forward strand.
TTAAAGAAAAGAAAAAATCTCGCTGTAAACATTTTCTACTCCTGTCGCCAACAGAGTCTCGTGGCTTTACTGCGAGCCCGCTTTTGTTGCTCTACACGTGAGCCGTTCCTTATGTTCATACCGTCTTACTGCTTTGTTTACAGGAAAACTTACGGACTACAATTTAGTCCATTCGTGATATGTGGATAAGAAAGTAAAATCAATCACGTAGTGCCTGACGTATAACCCTTCCTGCATGCCGTCGATCAAAAACGACAACGCTACAAACGTTAAAAATGATAAACGATGTCTCGCTAGATGTCCTTCTGGACTAATTAGAAGATGATCGTTGTTACTTTCTGTGAAATATTCCACTTTGATCAGTGTCCGGAGGGCAATCAAAGTCACGCCTCAATAGCATCCTTTCAGACTGACAGCCGTGCCTTTGAAGTAAAACATGGCCTTTGGCAAATCCCAAATCTATGATACATTATTTTACTCTTTCATCCTTAGAAAGCAGAAGCAGATTTTTTTTAAAAAAACAACCCTTATATTAATAACTGTGAAATAAAATGATCAAACAAAGAAATGAATTCAGGCCCTATTGGCTGACGTGCATGTTTTACGCACATTAATAAATAACACGGAATATTAGATCAATAAGTGCTCCCATAAATATTTCTATACAAGTATAATAATTTATCCACTGTATTATATCTGATATAAAAGTACACATGAAAAATCTTTCCTCTGTTCTACACTGAACCAAAGTTTCCTCCAAGGTACAATAGGACGTCTTTCTTAACCTTTACGTAGCTTTTTATCCAAGACTGTGAGAATGAATCCCGAATTACACTTCAAAAAAAAAATTAAATAAATAAACTCTATCAAGAATGATAACGTGTTTTGCCCCGTCCCAGTGTTGAGTCTGTAAGTGAAAAATAAAACACAACAGCACAACAAAGTACTCTTTTAGGAAAAGAGTCAACAATAGGGTGGTGTGACATGACTCGACCTGATATTGGAGAACTTAGT
>JAOVYU010000022.1:5605488-5616496 GCA_025674565.1 Synodontis membranacea
ATATATATATTCTTGCTTTTAAAGTACATTAACTGTGTGTTTCAGTGATCCCAGAGATGAATGAGTTCTAGAATAGCAAGACAGAGTGAATGTGAAATGTGAGTGGTCTAAATATTTTTAAAGAGTGATTTTTTAGATAAGATATATTGGGTGTTATTCCTTTTACATCATGCCCTGGGCGAACAACGTACACATTACTAAGTACTGAACGGAATAAAAGGATTAAAGTGAAGTAAAAGTGTCACTCACTGGGAAGGATTTGATGGTCCACTCCACAGCACTCTTCTCAGGTACCCACTTGGCCTGGCCTGTGCTGGCCTTAAATTTGGGTGTATCAGCGTCACTGGGCACGGGTACCAGGATAACAACGTTGTTGGCAGTGGAGCGGCTCTTAAACTGGCTTCGGGCCTGCAGGACACCGTACACCACACTAAAGTAACCATACAACAGTCACAACAGCAGCAAAGCTAAAAGGTTTGAATATGTCCTCAAAGAGATACAATATTATTCGATTTTTGATTAGTTATCCAAAGCTGAATGAATTACAGTACTAGGAGTTGTTAAACCATTGGTAAACTCATGTTAATTTGAATGCTCTTATTGAAGCTTTGTAGCTTCGGTGCAATACTAAAGAAGCCAAAATCAGACCGCAGTCTTAGCTGTCTTGGCACTAAATGTAGTTTCCCAGGTAGAGTAAAGGACCAAAGGACAAAAGTACCCTTGAGGGTTCAACCTCACTGACAAGCATCTCTGTCCTAAAAGGCACAGTTACAGTCCTGAGGGTTTAATTAAACAAACTGATATATTGTAAGTGAAGAGAAGAGTGAAATGTGTGTGTGTGTGTGTGTGTGTGTGTGTGTGTGTGTTGTGCGCACGTGTGTGCTAGTACACCAGTACCTTAACTTTGATCTCTACTCGACTGTGTGAAAATTTCTCAATCACACTTTCAATCCATATGAGAGGCTTCACCTGTATCAGGCACAATAAGGATTAAATTAGCGTAAGGCATAAGGACACACAGCAAGTCATAAAGTTATGTTGCCCGATGCAGATGCTCACGGTGGTATTAAGGCGGTAAGACATGAGTTCACTCTCTCCATCAGGGGGAATGAAGGAGATGGTTCGGTCATTCTCAAAGCGAGAGAGCCTCACACACTGATGAAACTTTACATCCTCTAACTCTACAGATTTGCTCTTTTCCCCTGTGGGTTAGAAGTCACACAGAGATAAAGCACAAAAAAAAAAAAATTAAGAGTACATAATCAGTATTAAAATAACCAAACAAAACATCCGAGTTTATGCCATCTTAAATTCTTTACCTTAAATTTGTACAGATATAAACATACAAAATGTAATCAAGCAATGGTGAACATTGAAAGATTCTTACACACTCACACACACACTGCTCAACACACAAACATATATAACATGACATGCATGTGTTTATCATTAAACTTATGTACATGGAACAGATCCTTTCATATTTACGTTTATATTTACTAAATTGGCAGGCAAAGTTATATGCTTTTTTTTAAATACTATAATTAGGTTATATTGCAAAAAAAAAAAATCTTGATTTTTTTTTTCAAATTTATGAATGAATCTCTACAATTCTCAATTTCTCTTTAAAATTTTTTAAATAAATAGAAATAGAAATAAATAAATGTTTAAAACAGTATTTACACAGGTAATACCTGGTTAATTAAGAGTACTCTATAATACCACACGCATTCAGCATATCCTTTTCTATGCATTGAATGTACTTTCATTTATACACACAGATGTGTCTGACTCAGTGTCTCATGGCTATTGGCATTTACAGAGGCACATAAAAGGGCCATGAGGACAGTGTGGAAGGCAGAACTCAGCAGTCTCTGTGCTCCCTCGGCAGCGGTGGAGGCCTGCTGAGACCCGACACTCATTGCTCATACTCAAACACCTTGGATGTCATCAGCCACGCTGCCTAAAGGTCACACAGGGGGGTGCAGCCTCTATTTCTAATGTCTCCTGATTGATTCCCCAGTGACAAGAGTAAGAAAAACCCGATTCGTGATCTGGAATACAAAACACTTGTCTATTGTGGTTTCTCTGAATACTCTGGATATTTCCAAGTTTAGTAATGGCGCTGTTTGTATGATGGTTAAGGAAATAATTAGAAACATTAAGTATATTTACATAGACATCAGTGGGTCCATACCTAATAAGCTGAACTTTTAGAGCCTAAATTATCACAACTAGACAGATGGCTGTCATCTTTTTTGGCTTCACAGAAAATCATCCCTGATATTTCACGATGTCAGCAATGCATTGCCCATGAAAATGAACATGTCCTCTGCTGATTTATCAGTCCTGTCCTGAGGAGGGCAGTGTTTCACTGGTTTCATATCTCCATTAGGTCTGAGGTCAGATGACTTTGAGAGTAATATTATCTGTTTGGAGCAGCTGCGTGATGCATTAGAGCGTCATTAAAGGAAGGAAATCAGGAAGTCAGTCTGGCTTCATCACTTCTTCCAAACTCTGACATGACCACTTTCTTTCTAGAATGTCTGCGTTCTGCTTATTCCTGATGGAAAAATTCACACAGGAACTTATTAATTGTTCACTTAATGCTGTAGCATCTACAATATATGGCACTTAACGTGGATTTATTCGCTACTCTGTCAGAATGCTTAAGTGGGTGTGGATCATTATAGTTACTGACATCTACAGAGATGATTCAGGAACAGATGGGAAGGTATCCATGACAGGAACGCAAGTTCACTAGGTAGAGCAACAATCAGCTGCTTTTTAAAAAAAAAAAAAAAAAAAAAATCTCCTCCTACTCACACTCATTCTGTTGTTATTAGACCCTTCCTATCTCAGAGATATTTTACTGTTTTTTTTTTTATATATATTTTATTTTATTGTAATTTGCTCTTTATAATACATCTGTGAGAAGTAAATAGATATAAACACGATATGTTCTTCCAATCATTTCCTCCACTTTGATGAACAAGTCTTTCTCACAGAGTTAATTTTGTATGCAGATGAACTCTGTTCTCACTGGACACTTCACTGGTGGGCATCACAGCTGTGGTGCAGAGCTTAGCGACAGTCACTCATTCATTTTCAGCAAGCACTTTATCCTGGTCACTGTGGATCTGAGAACAATGGGAGCAAGGCAGGACGTGACACTCGTCCAACGCACACCACGCACACACATTTACATCTACAGGAGGGGCAATTCAGCAAAGCCAATTCACCAACTGTCATGTTTTTGATAGGTTGGAGGAAACCCACATAGAAGATGTTTTGCCTGCTACATACATTCCATTATTCAAGGATTTTTTTTGTATGACTCACCTCAGGATTTTCCCATAATAACAATAAGTCAAAAGCACTGATGACTGACTTGGCGACAGCAGAACATTCCAATACCTTGCCTTTAAAAAAATCTAGGGTGGATTTCAAAGTATGCTTTGGGTCATTGTCCATGTGCACTGTGAAGCAATGTCCAATAAGCTTGGAAGCATTTGCCTGAATCTGAGCAGATAATTTAACTCTATACATTTCAGAATTCAATCAGCTGCTTTTGCCAGCACTTGCATCATCAATAAATAAAATGGAACAAGTTCAACTGGCAGCCATACATGCCCACATTGGTAAGGTGGTATGCTTCCCATCATCATTATTCTCTTCCCATCATTTTGGTATGAGTTATTATTTGTCTCATCTGTCCACACAATGCTGTTCCAAAACTGTAAAATGTATTTGGCAAATTCTAATCTGCTTATGAGGCTCTGTGATCTGGCTCTAGTTTTTTCTTCTCCAAGGACATAATTCTTCTCTCATCCACAACAGTTGTTTTCTGTGCCTTTTGGTGCTCCTGAGCTCACCAGTGCATTTTTTTTTTTGGAATGTAACAAATATTTGATTTGGCCTCACCTAATGATTTTGCTATCTCTCAGATGGGTTTGTTTTGATATTTTCAGCCAAACAAGAGCTTGCTTCACTGGCAGGTCTTTGGACTTCATATTGAGAGTTCATATTGACAGCAACAGATTCCAAATGCAAATGTCACATTTGAAATAAACTTTATCTGCTTATTTCTATATTCATAATGAAAGACTAACACACATCTGGCCATGAAATATCTGAGCAGCCATTTATCCAATTACTTTTGGTCTCTTAAAAAGCGAGGGGCCACATAGTGTTCACCAGATTTGTACATGCCAATACTAAAGTTTAAAATCTGCACTTTAAGGTCCTATTCAATATTTAATTTTAACTCCAATGTAATGTGGTTGACAGATTAAAAAAATGTATGGGCCTGACTGTATATCATTTCCTTTTGCCCTCTTGATCTAAAAATGAGGTCAAGTAGGCCTGCTGCTCATTTTTATACACGGCACAAAGAATGGTAGGATGTTTTTTCCATTCTGCAGGATGTTAATTGCATCATGCAGAACTCTGCCCTCTTTAGGTTCCTTCCCTCATTTATTTAGGGCTTTCCTTTAATCTTATCTAAATAAGTCCAGTATAGTTACAAAAATTTCTAGAGAATGTAATTTCACTCTGTAATATTTCACCCTTATATAACTGGGTATAAGTGCAAGTTTGTTTACTAAATTCCCTTTAAAAAGTTCAATCATTTCTTTTCTTTATTGCTTATCCATGGTAGGTCATGGGGGAGCTGGAGTCAATCCCAGCCGACTTTGGGTGCAAGGCAGGGCAGACCCTGGACAGGTCACCAATCCATTGCAGGGTCAACATTGAGATGAACATACATATGGGCAAATTAGAGTAGCCAATTGACCTAAGCCCTTTGTCTTTGGACTGTGGGAGGAAACCAGAGTACCCAGGGGAAACCCACACAGGCACAGGAAGAACATGCAAACAATGTATGTTTGTATGGTTGTACGCAAGTGCACTCACTGCCTGTGAGTTCAAAGAGGACTTTGTCATTCAGACCTAGCCTTAGCTCAGGCATTCCAGACAGAACAACCTTCAGTTTGATGCAGCCCAGTATCTCACTGCGCAGGACACTGCCTGTAGCACTGACCTGAGTAAAACAGAGGAGAAACAGAGAGAGAAGAAAATAAGACTGTATGCAAGATATAATCTCATGATCATCATCAGCATCATTGTCAAAGACAAGGATTCCAAGGAAACCCCACTCAGCTAGAATTTTCAGGGAAGCACCGGAAGCTGCATTGGTGGATTGTAATGCTCCATTAGAAATGAGGTTTGTGTAAATGAGAAAATGTAAGGTTTGTGAAATAAGAAATGGTGCTTTTAAGAGCTGCTGTGGGCTGCCTCTCAGACTGTGAGCCTAAATGGCAGCAGAGCCTTCAGCCTAGGGCAAGGTGGAGACTTCTGGAGATCTTGGCTTTGGCTACAGACGTAAATTGTGAAGGAGGCACGGAATCCTCCTTAAACAAACAGACTGGAAGGCAACACATCTTTCACATAGACTGACAGACACAGAGGCTTACAGCAATGCAAAACCTACTTTACAAGGAATAACTAAAACAGAAGCCATGTCTCCCTCACAGGGAGCGTATGCTGCACTAAACTGACAGGCACAGAAGCCACACCTCTTTCACTGTGACTAACAGGCATAGAATTCCTCAAATGCAGGTCTCTACATCTCTTTTACAGAGGCCACACCATCTCTTACACAAAAACCACACCTTCATTACTAGGAATAACAGGAACAATGGTGACAAATCCTTCTCATGGGCTACTGGGAGTGACAGGCAGAGAGGCCACACCTCCTATACTGTGCCTGATAGGCACGACTGTTAGGCACAAAGGTCACATGGATATTGTAGACAGGACTGTCTTTCTGACTGGACAGGAATATGGTTTGCTTCATCAAATCTACTGAATAGTGAAAAATAATGAGTAATTTTCCATCAATCTTGCAGGCGATAAACAACCACCACAACCCCAGTGAAACATAAATTCCGAACATACAAATCCACTGTACAGTATGTTCGATATGTCATACATCATATGATAGAGAATGGAACTTGTTTAATGGCAAATGATATTTGCGTCTCGCTGAAAGAATCCAACATTTACAAATTTGAATGAAGCATTTGAATACTGGTAATGTTGTGCTAAATTTGTAGCCCCTACACTGAGTGTGAAAACCATAAGTGTATAAGTGGATGACAGGTGGGGCCGCAGACCTCCCACGCACGTACAGTATTTATAGACATTAGCTAGCCCAGTGGGCAAGGGGAAGCTCCTCATTGACTAGGCTAACTGCGAACAACTGTGTAACCATAGTCTCTATCCTCTGCTGATAAAGGTTTTTGATGTAGCACATTGTGTTGGTGAGCTTGACAGAAATAAATGACAGATTTTATTGGTGAAAGTTTCAGCTATGAGGGGTGATTTTCTATCCTTGCATCACAAGTAAATATTATTTTGTCTGACTAGTATATTCATTTGTCTTGACATGTTTAACTGCAGAGAAACACTGCATTCTGTTTAAACTTACATGACAATCTTCTGAAGTCAATAGAAATTAGTGTATATTTTTCTTGTCATGGTTGTCGACCCTAACGGTTCACTGGGAAATATGAATAAAATACCAATAGCCCAGACATAATATTTGCTTGCCCTGGGCAGGCCAGTCATTTGTCCACCCCTAAAGTATACAAACATTTAAGAAAAGTGTTGTTTATCCAAAATGGGCTTTATTCAAAAAGGTACACCAGACCAACAACTAAAGAGGAATAAAAGAGAAAATGGAACCCAGTTCTATGCTATGTGCTGTGTGTCAACAACAGGATAATAACACACAGACAAAAACTCAAACCAAGAGATCAGACACCAAATCACAAGAGGAGCGATTTAATACAGACATTCCAGTGCAGCTCTTCTTCTGCTGCCTCCACGGTACTCTTAAGTCACATTACTTTCTTATTCATAACACCAAACTCATTTTTTCATGTGTGAATCCCACACAGTGTTTAAACTGTGTTCATTTTCCCACCTTTGATTAACACTTTTGATAAATTCAAAAAAGTATTGACAGTTGAAATCCAGTCACCAAGCCTTACTACTTCTATTAGACATTAATTATGACCTTCATAAACAAATCTATGTCATCGCCAGACAAGACATTATTTAATTTATTACAAACATAGACATTATTTAATATATTACAGACATATTACAGTTTTGTGTACTTACCAGTAAGTTGACAGACTCAATGACGTCCATGAACACTTCATTCTTCCTGTATTTGATGCCCTCTGACCTCCAGGACACAGCGTTGGTAACGGTCGCTGGGGGGCGTGGTGCCCCCACCTCCAGTTTATGTCCTTGCTGGGTGATGTACCTGTAAACACCAACCAAATTAACCACCTAACAAACAAAATTCACAATGTCATCTGAACCTGGGTGGAAAAATACATGAGAGAGACCTGAGGTGAATACTTCGGCTATTTAAATAAAGGAAATCACTCTCTTCGCAAACAATTGTGATTGACAATATAATAGTTATTTGTATGACACACTCATGATGCACGGATAACTGTTATATTAACAGGTAGGGAATAAAACAGGACAGGGTATACTTTAATTGGAAAATACAAGCATGGTCTGCAATGTTGTATTCATTATATCACCACAATGTGCCAACAATTACAATTTGTTACTTACATACTTTCAACGTGTTTACATACTTTTTAAGCACCTTGTACGTCGCTCTGGATAAGAGTGTCTGCTAAATGCCTTACATGTAAATGTAATCCTTTCATAGACACATTAATCACATGGAACATCTGCAAAACTAGTTATTCCCTGTTATTATATACATTACAGCAGCTATAAATGTCTTTGTTATATAACAAATCTATTCATTATTGGGCTTAGATTATGTAAAGCAACCTCCATACAAGTCCCTGTGCCTTAACTTACACTACAGAAGTGATGAAGTTAATGCACGCATTAATCTAATTCTGTGATTTGAATTACAGCTCTCATGACCAGCAGAACTGCTGTTACAGTAAATGAAACACCTTCTAACCAGATTTGAGAATTCATCAGCTCAGCTCTATAATGATACTGTGAATGACGATCAGTTTGAATTATCACTACCAGCTCAAATGATACGATTATCTTATTAGGTGATATCTTTTATAGGATTATTTACGGTAGCAAATAACAAGGGATCCAAGCACGACTACTCACATCCACTGTAACCTTCAAAATACACAGAGATACTGAAAGAGAGAATTGCATTAGAAATAAAAGCCTAATGATCGCTCTGAGTGGCTCAAATGAAAAAAGTAAACTATTTAATTGGTTCTAATACAGAGGGAATCGATTATGTAAAAAAAAAAAAAAAAAAAGAACAAATTGTAATAAATCAGTGAGCCAGGTGCTGTACTCAGCAAACAAAGCTCTGCTGTTACTGTGTGTGTGCCAGTGCAGCTGGAGACTCCTGGGATGAGCACGACATCCACAGAGACAACCAGGCACACAAACAAACTGTTTTTAATCTATTCATGACACCGACATGGTCATGATGCACACATTAAGGCTCATATAAATCCATGAACCTATAAAATATTTAATGGACATCGCTTCATGGACAATTGAGATATTGTTCGAACGTGAAGTGCAATTAACTGTACTTTTTACACTAAATCTTGACTCATTATCGAGGGGACATACGTGGACATAAGACGGTACATCAGTAGTATTAAATATTTTGTGAGAGTAGGCATGTAATGATAAATTGTGCATCGATACAAATTTATGATGATTTGAATGGATGGAAATAAAAATGTGTGGTGAAAATGTTCCTTTGTGGCATTAGAGCTGTGTTGCTTCCACTTACATTTACATTTACGGTTTGTTATTGTCTATATAGTGCAATTACAGCTAGGAAAAACTCAAACGAATCACTGAGGTACCCTGAGCAAGGTGCCGCCTCCAAGCACTGCTCCCTGGGCGCTGAAAATAGCTGCCCCCTGCTGTGTGTCACTGTTCACATATGGGATAAATGCAGAGGACAAATTTCGTTGTTGTGCACTGTGTGCTGTGGTGTGTCAAAAATGACAATGAATCACTTTCACTTTCAAAAGATAGGCAAATGGACGAAGTTATTTTATGTTTAAGCATTTTTCATTTTCAAGAAAAAACTTATATATTGGAATATTTTAGTTAACAGACTATTATATTTTACTCCAACCTTTACAAATGATTGTAAATGATTATTTCTTGTTATTCAGAAAATGAAACAAAAGTATATATATTTTATTCAACAAAACGAATAGGAAATAAATAAAGGGAATTGAAAAATAATTGTTGGGGTTTTTTTTTTTTTGTAATAATGTTGTCTTTTAATCTTTTTCCCCAAGAATCATATATGTCATATATCAAATCTTATCATATCATGAATTGGGTGAATTGTTACATACCTATATGAGAGTATAACAAACCAAACGAAAGTATACATATAAGTACACATCTGGATTATACCTGGTATCTTCTGACTGGGATTATATTCTTTGGTTAGGGATAGTAATCATAAGAATTATGTCTGAGGACTTGGAATCAACATATTTAGTTAAATTAAGTACAAATAGCAAAATCTAAAAGTTTGCATTGCTTACGTAAAATTGCTGAAACACGCTCCTTTAAAACCCCTTAATTATTTCAGGTGCAATCAGAGGTCCAATAATTGCTGAATGGAATTGACCTGTGTGTAATTAAAGTTTCATGTGATTGCAATATAAATAAACCTGTTTCTGGAAGGCCTCGGAGTTTGTTAGAAAAAAATGCAGTACCTAAACAATCTGCAAAATAAAGAAAGTTCTGGAAATAAAAAAAAAGAAAGAAAAAGAAAAAAAATTCCCAAACTTCAAACATCACACTGATCCTAAATAAAGCCATTATTTAAAAAAAAAAATCAATTTATGTTAAATTTCGCTTTGTGTCACAAATAAATGCATGTCCTTCAAGTGCTAGATATATTTTGCAAATTAAATTCTAGGCTGTAACAGTACACAAATATGGAAAAGTTCGAGGGGATGAATACTTATGCAAGGACCAGTAGTGTTGCAAAATGGGGTTCTTGATATATACTGAGAAACAGTCATAATGTGAAATTAAGATATATAACAAGCTAAAAGAAAAACTTTAATGCACATACAGTCAGTAAATACTAGTATGAAAATCCAGTAACGTAAGTAAACACTGCTGAAGCATTTCACATATCTGATACTGTTCCTTTGTGTCTGCCACATTAAGGAAACCTCTGTTTGTAAAATGTTAAGCAGCTCACAGAGCATGAATAGAGCCCAGGCAGTGTCTGGATGCACAGCTGTGGATGGTGCTGGTTTAAATGACTAATGATGAATAAACAGCAACTCTGCCAGTACTTACTCCAGTAAAATCTTGCTGTCTGTTGTCTGAGGAAAACCAAAATCCATGACCTCATCCATTAGTTCATAGACAGTCACAAAGTTGTCACGTATGCTCTCCTCCTCCAGAACCTTAAAATACTCTGTGAAAACCTGGAACACATGAGCACAGCATGTGTCTTATAAAGACAGCTCACCCGTCCCACAATCCTCTGCACCAAGTACTGTAGCGAATAACCATTTTCAATGGTGGCGATTTTGCGAAAACAACCTGCAACCAACAATCAGCAAACAATCTGGAGACAGATCTTAAACTGTAACGTGAAACTGAAAACATTTTGTCAAGTTATCTATATCTTAAACTCTTTCAACTGCTACATTCCATTTTCATGTGGCTATTTCACTGTAGTGAAAAGAAACCGGCCTCTGCTCTCTTGCAGGTGGCCTCAAAGAAAAGAAGACATAAGGCTTTTGTTCAAAGCTTCCAAGTGTGACACATAGATATAAAAAAGTTTGAAATGGGTTTCAAAATGATCATTAACAGTGTATTTGGGGAGATTTTTGCTGCACAGAGGGCTAGCAGGTAGCACAACGAAAACAAGTACCGTAACTGAATTCTGGGAAGGGTGAGCCAATAT
>JAOVYU010000022.1:5647903-5662461 GCA_025674565.1 Synodontis membranacea
ATATACTGTATATATATACATACATTACATACATTTATGGATTATGGATTTAGCTTCCGTATTGTTTTAAATTTTTAGCATTTTGATATTTTCTAGATATGCTACTTAAATATATCACCCTACTTCTTGCAACTTTGATTTAGTTAATTTATTATTTATTTAATCAATTATTTATTTAATATTTAGTATATAGTATATTTATTTATTTATTTACTTACATCACAAATATTTTTTACTTACATTATATTCACTATACTGACTCTGCTGTGGGCACCTGTGGCTCATCTTTGTTTCCTGGTATTGTTCTTGCCATTCAGACAAGGAATGTGGTGGAATGGCAAGATTCCACCACATGCTTTGGATGAGCACAACTTTGATAAGAGTTCACACTACACACTGTGTTCACTTATATACTGACATTTAAAAAAAAGTAAAGTAAACCCCTTTTTTATAATCTGAGACTCATTCGTGACTCGCAGACACCTGACAAGTTGTTTCACTCATCTCATGTGAGGAGTAAGTGAAAGTGCATATCCACATGTTGTACCCTGAAAGCGCACATGGCATAATGTAAAAATGAGAACACATGTACTACATGCGAAAGATGTGAACAATATGCGATCACGTGAGGTGGAAAAAAGTATGCATGTAAGAACAAAACATCTGAAAACCCTAGCAATGAATCATAGAAAATAAATGCATGTAAAAATGAGAACACATGTACTACATGTGAAAAGCCCATTAAATGTGAAAAACGTAAAAGTCGCTTGAGTAAAGTTTACATGGGATGTTTGTATGACTGTAATGAAGTCTTACAATATGCAAATTTTTATAGTTTTGGGTAACTTTTTATAATAAAGACATAATAGCCCATAAGGCTGCCTGGTACAGTAGATAATTTCATCTACAGATTTTCAGAGATAAGTATATAAACAATAATGTGTGTATACTCTCTCCAGATGCGGTCATGGATCTCACCATGAAGTCAAATGGGAGCAATTCTTCACGGCATTTTGCCCTCTCCTGCATCACAGGGGAGCGCAACACTGATGGATTAGAGATTAGCATAAAAAAAGATGACAGAATAATGCGATTGGCAGACAAGCCTAAATTCACTGTGCAACAGCCTAGCTCTAGAGAAGTGTTGGCTTTTGGTTTTAGTGTCATGGAGCACATTGGCATCTTTTACTGCCATTTGAAGCAGGGCTCAAATCACCAGACAAATGTCACTCTCATCAGCAACTACAATAAAGGTAAATCTATTTACAGGTTTGAAAGTATTTTTGGAAGCCTTGCGAGACACAAATAGAAGAGGTTATATCTGGTCATGTTTATATTTTTCTAAGGTCAGTTCAGGCCACAGGGGCTCTCTGTTTTGGCTAACAAAGGAGACACGGTACATCTGGCAATGGACATCGTGGGCACTGAAAAAAGAGACATCTTATGGAAATTTAATGGTAAGGCATGCACAATTTCAGATGATTGCAGATTTTGAGATAGTGTAACTTATCCTTCACATTGCAGATCCCAATGCATTTTACAATTAAATTTTCTATCACGTTCTTCAATATTCTGTAGGATTAGCATATTTCACCTGTGTTATATAATTAAAGTGATATAAGTGAACAAGTGATAATAGTGATATATATTGTTTTTTAAACACATGAACACACACACACACACACACACACACATATTACTATAAGGTAGTTCTACCCATGTCTACACGGGTCACCTCAGGGTTCTGTGGTTTCCTTCCACCTCCAAAAAGCATACCTTGTACAGTAGGTGTATTGGCTGTTTTAAATTGCCCCTAGGTCTGCAATGAAAGTGTGCATGGTGATCTGCAATAGACTGGCATCCCATCCAAGGGTGTATTCCTGCCTCACTCTCAGTGGTGTCCATAATAACCTCCAGATCCATTGCAACCCTGAACAGCATAAAGTGGTAATGAATGAACGAACCCATCCTTTATCTAAACCATTTATCTGTATGGGTCAAAGGGAAGCTGGAGCCAAACGCAGCTGACCTCATCTAAGAGGTGGGGTACACCCACACATTCACATTCACACCTAAGGACAATTTAGAGTAGACAATTGACCTAATCTGCATGTGGGAGGAAACTGGACCACCCAAAGCAAACCAACGTAGGTACCGGGAGGATATGCATACTCCACACCAAAAGGCCCCAGTTGGCCAGCAGGTTTGAACCCAGAACCTTCTTGCTGTGCGGTGACAGTGCTAACCACTGCATTACTGTGCTGCCTGAATTAATAAATTACTTTGTGTTCCAGGGAATTATCACTACATGACCAACTGGGGAGATGTAGAAAATCAAACAGCATTTCTCACCATAAATAATGTTCAGCAAAGCAATGCAGGGATATACAGTGCAGGCTATGTAGGAAACAGTCCCATCTATGGAGCTTGGATGCATCTAATTGTTCGAGGTATTGTAGTCATTTCTTAGTGTTTGGTGTTTAATCCATATTGTACATGTACATTCAAAATTTGTGCATGTGTTTGTTATTCTTTAAATAATTTTGTCATTTTTGTTTATCTAGATTGCCCAAAGAACAAATGGGGTATATACTGTGACAAGGAATGCCCGGAGTGTCTTAATGGTGGTGTGTGTCATGACAAAGATGGAGACTGCGTTTGTCCTCCTGGCTTTATGGGGACACGCTGTGAGACAGGTATTGTGGTCTTAGGGATAAAAAAAAAAAATCAGCTCACTGACCCAGGTTATATGCCGATAATATTTAGACATATTTAGCTAATTAACTGGGTAGAACTCCTTTGACGGGTTTTACAGGTCAGTGTATTAAATGCCTTTTGCTTTGATCTGGCTTGTAGCATGTCGGGAGGGTATGTTTGGACGAAACTGCCAGGAATCCTGTAATGCAGAAAATGGATGCCAGGGTCAGATCTTCTGTCTTGCTGAACCTCATGGCTGCTCCTGTGCAAGTGGCTGGCATGGACATCACTGCAACAAACGTAGGTTTGATGGGTTAATACATTTCATAATTACTATTGGTGGAATTTTAGCACTAGTTGCTCGTGTAAAACCTTAAGCATTTAAAGCCCATGACTAACAGCAATAAACTGTTAGGCTTAGGCATGATTGTAAATGCTCCAGAGGTGCCATGAAATGGGTAACTCTGAGCCCAAAGACCAACTCCATTCCAAACCTGGCATACTGACAAGATGATTACCCCACTGAGAAATCAATAAAAACAATAGTAAAGATGAAGATTATTGATACATTATATATAGATTATTATTATTAGTAGTAGTAGTAGTAGTAGTAGTAGTAGTATTATTATATCTAAAAATTATAATAATCTATAATTATTATATATAGATTATTATTATGTTCAGGATATGGTTGAAATAGGATAGGATAGACTTTATCAATCCCACACTGGGGAAATTCACTCGTTACAACAGCTCAGTAATAAAAATAGAGAGATTAAAGATTAGAATAGAATAGAATATAAAATACAATATAAAAAAATAATAAAAATAATAAAATAATAAAAAAATTATCTATGAAAATTTTGATAACACCGAGAAGGCTATTGCATATAGAAAGTACCAAAGTATACAGGGGATGATATTTCTGTACATTTGCTGAAAAATTTATTAATGAATTGGTGTTGTACAATCTTATGAAAGGTGGGAAGAATGACCTGTGGTAGCGTTCTGTCTACCACAATAGGATTGCTGTAAGACAATGACTTTTGCAGGAATCCCAAGAATAAATCTATGCCTCTATTACCTGACTCATAAGCTTATCCCATATGAGATAGTGATAGATGATGCTAAATATCAGCATTAAAGTTGCAGCAATTAAATAAAAGTAATATGTATTTTACATTAATATATACAATATTTAATTACATCACAAAAATATTGCATGTGGATGGATATGGATATCTTTTAATATAATAGTATAAATAAATAAGGTTTTCAGGTAAAAGTTTATTTATTAATCCTCTAAAAGAGTTTTTTTTTTTGTCAAAGTTCTTCCTCGCAATAAATTTAAACCGCATTTGATTTCAGATAAAAAGTTATAGACATGAAACAACTTTACCAGTATGTTGATATAAAGAGATGCTGAATGGTTCTTGCTCATCTTGATCTTGCTCTTTAGCCTGTCCTGATGGAATGTTTGGTGCTGACTGCCGTCTGAGCTGCAACTGTAAAAACAAGGGCAAATGTAGTCGCTTCAGTGGCTGCCAGTGTCCCACCGGTTGGAGAGGACAACACTGTGAGAAACTAGGTTAGCCTGCACTGTGCTTTCATCCTATTGACCTACACCTGTACTATGGAATTTATTCTTTCATTTACATAGCGATTGATCTGTTTTGATATTTTCCCTTAGATCATGCACCACAAATCCTTGACATGGCTAGAAACCTGGAGTGGAACCTGAACTCCAGCCCAACAATCTTATGCTCTGCCACAGGCAATCCTCCTCCCAACCACTCCAGCTTTGAGCTACGCAAAATGGACAGCACAGTTCTCAAGGTTAACAAAACGTTTCCCTGATTGTAATGCAGAGCATCATTCCAGGATATTCTATACTACTTGTATACTATGTAAAGTCTTTGATTAAACAGAATTGTTTTTTTTTTTGTTTGTTTGTTTGTTTGTTTGTTTAAATCACTTTTTTTGGTTCAATAGGCCTCCCAAACCACAATGGACTCAAAAAAGAGTACAGCTTATTTTGAGATTCCACGGTTGACTGCTGAGCATGGGGGACTCTGGGAATGTCGGGTCTCGACTATGGGCGGCCAGGACTTCTGTAAGTTCAACCTGACTGTTAAAGGTGAGGTGTACTTCTCTTAACATCTGGTTATCAAGCAAATCATTGCCTTTGTTCTATTTGGGTGAAGAGCCATGCTAAGATATAGGACATCATGTTAATATATAGATTGCAAAACTGTAACTTTTACTATTATTTACATCTACAGCACAGCAAGACTTACACTTTTACATGATTTCAAATTATTATTAACAGTGAGAAACATTTAGAAAACAGATTTATATATATTTTTTAACACGAGCCAAACACAAATAGAACCTTATTCCGTAAACTCTAATACTGCTTTTTTAAAGATTCGATCTGTCTGTTTCTTATTAAGCAATCTTAATAAATATCTAATGCATTTTATAAGCACAGAAAGAGAGCAAGGTTTCTGTTTTCTTTTAGTGTGTAGAAGTCATTTTTTTTTAACCAAAAGCCAAATTAAACCTTATAATGCTGAGGCATGCGGACTAATGGAATGATTCTTTTTTCATAAATCTTTAACAAGAGCCCCCCTATCCCACCACTCCTCCAAAACTGATTGAGAAGAGCAGCAGACATCTAGTCATAAAGCCTGTGGTGAGCTTCAGAGGTGATGGGCCCATTTTGTCTATAAAGATCTTCTATAAACCCTTGGAGGCAGAACACCCCTCATATTCAATTATAGGTGGGAAATGGTCATTTTGTCACTCCGTTTTACAGAAATCAGTAAGTTAGTAGACATGCTAAAAGAAACTAAATGCCTCTTCTTGTTTTGTTTTGTTATGTTTTCATTTTCAGTGTACAGAGATGAGCCTATTACACTAATGAACTTGAAGCCCACGACTAAATATCAGGTTCAGGTGCAGCTGACTCGGCCAGGAGAGGAAGGAGAGGGGCCTTTGGGTCCAGAGGCTATCATGGAGACTGACTGTCCAGGTGAGTTCATTATGACACCATAACAAATATGTGTGGAAGCAATCAAATATGAACCGAGAAGGGTATACAGGAAAGTCTCAGGATAATAAAGTAATGTATGAATCGACAGTGCCATTGGTGCTCCTCTAGTTCCTTAAGTGGCAGACCTTTAAATTTTATTCTAGTGGTTGCGACTATTAGGAACCAGGGTCTGAAGTCAAGGTCATGACTTTACTGTATGTGAGTCAAATCTCTGTTGGCTTGGATTAATCTGCTGTGGATGTTGAATATGTTCCAAAGTCTAGGCTGTTTGTTAGATGCCACAGCCAGGCCAGAGTTTGATTTCAGCTCATAGGAGAGGCAGAACACCACCGTGAATTGGCAACTGCCAGGTGGTCCAGGTGAGGCCAGTGGCTATTTAATACAACTCTAATGACCAAACAGTTAGAAGCTGATCAGCTGGTTGCCTTGGGCCTGCCTCAAAGTCATATCCCATGCACCTCAATAGCCAGGGTAAAGCAACACTTTCTATTCACTCATAAGTAGTGTACAGAGGTGGATGATCTCTTATGAGATATATATTTCCTGTAGAATAATTGTACTAACTAGGATATGGGTTGTTTCATGGTATCTCTGAGAAAATGGATAACTAGGATGCTAGGAAGAACTGCAGCCTTGATATGAGCAATTTCTCTTTTCTCTATCATCCTTCCTTGGAAAAGTCGTCATGAAAGTTGGACTCAGAAAAGGGGGAAATGTAAAATGTTTTTATTTGGCAGTGCACAAAAAGGTAGAAAGTCTAGTGAAATACTCAGATTGTGAGCTACATGTTTCTCTCACCCGCTCAAGGTCCCCCTTCACCAAGGAACGTCCAGGCTAAGCCCTTGTCCATCAGTACAGTTCAGGTTCGCTGGGAGCCCCCTGATGTTCCCAGTGGAGGCATAGTAAAATATGTCATTGAATACCAGCCAGTGGGCCAGGACAGCTTACACCCATGGGTGGACACTGACGATGGGAACAAGACCGCAAAGGATGTGACAGCATTAAACAGCAGCACCTTGTACCAGTTTCGGGTGCGGGCTTTCTCAAAAGTGCCCGGGGACTGGAGCAATTTTGTGCAAGCCAAAACAAAAGGTATGATATTAGATGGTATGATATTAGAAGAAACAAATGGAAGGACACACCATTGTGTAGCTTTGTCTAACTCATGCATTTAATACATGTAGGAAGAAAATATGTTAAACACATTTCTGTAATATGCTTATTTAGTACAGAATATTGTTAGTGCTTTATGATCAGTACTTGATGTTCAGTGATAATTTGTCCATCAGGCTCCGTTAGTTTCATCCCAACCACTCAGGGTGTTGGAAGGCCCAGGAAGGAGGAGTATCATTTGCTCTGGGCTGTGATCGGCTCAGTGGCAATCACCTGTGTAACCATTCTGCTAGCGCTACTGGCCCTCTTCTGCATTCGCAAATCCATTGTCAAACGCAGACGCACATTCACCTACCAGTCCGGATCTGTAAGTGTACATATTTCTTTAAAACTCTAAAGCTAACTTCTAAACCTGCCATCAATTTTATTTTTTATACATTCTATCTTTGAGGCTTTTTTGAATTTAGAATAGTTCATCAACCTTATTACACCCCAAACCCTATTCAAATGCACTTACTGTATACATGCAAAGGGAGAAGAGACCATCCTGCAGTTCAACTCGGGGACTCTCACACTGACTAGGAGACTGAAGCCCACCCCAGAACCCCTAACCTACCCTATTTTGGAATGGGAGGACATCAAATTTGAGGATGTCATTGGTGAAGGGAATTTTGGGCAAGTCATTAAGGCCATGATCAAAAAGGATGGAACCAAAATGAGTGCTGCAGTCAAAATGCTTAAAGGTGAGGCTCACATTTCAAACTACCATGCACTGCAAAATACATACAGGCATGATCAACACACAATAGCGGCACTGTTCTCACATGCCTCTTTTATAGTAATGTGTTTATTTGTGTAGAGTTTGCCTCAGAAAATGACCACCGGGATTTTGCTGGGGAACTGGAGGTGCTGTGCAAGCTGGGTCAGCATCCCAACATTATTAACCTTCTAGGAGCTTGTGAAAACAAAGGTGAGTGTGCCACCTATTGGTCATGCAGGCTGCTCATATACCGTACTAGTAATATTAAGCAGCTGCTGTAGATGTGATTAGATGATGTCTAGTTAACCTGGAGAAATGAGGCAAAAATTGATGCCAGCACTTTTGAAAATATAATAGTTGATGTATGCTGATAATAAATTTGTCATCCTCTCACTTTTTTGTCTTACCATCAAGGCAAAGGCAGGCCTTTTTTTAAAAAGGAAACATGATGTTATTTTTGTTGACATGACAAATGGTTCATTTCAGCTGAAATACTTATATATAATTATAATATATACAATATTTATATATTCTAATTATATATATTACAATTTAAACTAATCACTGGAGTTATACATCACATAACACAATATAGAAATAATATTTATAATCAATAGTTAAACGAACTGAAATAAAAGCCTGTTGTGTTTTTTTTTTGTTGTTTTTTTTTACACTCTCTGAACATTGACATAATTCCATAAGTTTGGGACACTGGAAAACAATTTCATTTTTGTCTTATGATTTTTTTTATATGCCAACAGACCTGCATTTTGTGACGTTAATGAATAAAAAGGTTTTCAGGATTAAACTATGTCACTTTAAATTAGGGTGCCAAACCTACACATGCAAAATGTAAATGATAACCAGTGCAAGGGTGATAAAAATAGCTAAATATGGTCTAATGTAGGGTAGTCTGTCTTCATAGATGTAGTCAGGACTCGCTGCTGAAATTTCTACAAATTTACTCAATACATGGAGCAAATGTCGGTGGTCCATCGTGGACATAACAAGGTAACAAGGTTGTTGTAATAGATTAATACATGTGTCTTCAGCTGCCAAAGAAAAGGTATTCTATGTTTGTGTATAATATTACCCAAAGACTAGAAACCGGAGAGGCCCAAGGACAGAACCTTGGGGAACACCAAATATGACCATCATATATTAAGAATATTTAACATTAACATCAGTAATGGTGAATCAAATAAGACATGAAGCAAGAGTGTGACCACTGACACCTATTACATTTTCAACACTATTTAAAGCCTTTTTAAGAAGTTGCTGTAGTCTACTGTGTAAAAAGTAGCATTTAGATATAGCAGGACTACATGAAATTAAACTAAAGTGTACAAAGTCATTTGCTAGTAGCAGGTAATTTATTTAATGAGGCATTTATCAGTTCTATGATAAGGCCTGTAACCTAATCGCAGTGTGTGATTATAACAGTAAGTGTTTTTTTTAGTGACAGAAGACAGAAGAACATTATCTTATAATTCACCTCAGTGTTTGGTAAATAAATAAATAAATAAATAAATAGCCCGAATAGCTTTTCAGGACAAATTTTGTAACCCCCTCCCCCCCCTCTTTTTTTTATGTTGCTACCTTTACTTGTCTTTCTATGTGACTGCAGGTTACCTTTACATTGCTATTGAGTATGCACCGTATGGGAATCTCCTGGACTTCCTGAGGAAG
Organism: Synodontis membranacea; assembly: GCA_025674565.1. Classification (NCBI taxonomy): domain Eukaryota; kingdom Metazoa; phylum Chordata; class Actinopteri; order Siluriformes; family Mochokidae; genus Synodontis; species Synodontis membranacea. Next base: position 5,657,218 of record JAOVYU010000022.1, read on the forward strand.
AGCCGGGTTCTGGAGACGGATCCGGCTTTTGCTAAAGAGCATGGCACTGCCTCCACGCTCACTTCACAGCAGCTCCTGCAGTTCGCCACAGATGTGGCAACAGGCATGCATTACCTTAGTGACAAACAGGTAAGCAGATAACCACTATACATGTATACTATACATTACTGAAAGTGTGCAATCTGAAATCTTAGCAGTTAACAGATTTGCAGTGACCTTTTACATAGTAGTAATGTCCTGCAGCGCCGACAATGTACTTTTCCTAATCTGTACTAATGTTTCCTAATCTATAATGATCTCAAAATGGTGCCTGCAAATTATGTCAAATTATATTGTCATCAATTAGTAACACATTTTTTTTTATTATTTAATTGATTTATTATGTATTGTCAGTTTATTCACAGAGATCTGGCAGCTAGAAATGTACTGGTCGGAGAAAATTTGGTGGCAAAAATTGCTGATTTTGGACTTTCACGTGGAGAGGAGGTGTATGTCAAAAAGACCATGGTGAGGAAAGCATTTTGAATTGTGCAAGTGAATGAGAAATCTTGAACTGTGGGAATATGATAGATAGAATGAATAGAAAAGCCCCAAATACTAATAACAGGACCACTAAAAAGTAAGTGTTAGAGATGCGGTGAATAACAGATGTGCATGGTAATCACACTTTAAATGGTGCTACCAGAACTTGTCAGAGATGCCGATGGCTACGGTTTAGTTGTAGAGACATTTCACTGCATGCTACAGTAACACAGGAGACATCAGCAAACTTGTGTTTTTTCTGTTTTTTCAGCTAAAGTTGCACTCAGACTAAGCACAAAAAAAAATTGAAGGCGGGGTTTGAAAAATACAGTATAGTGCTTCTGATAGTGGTTCATCAGTAGTTTCAGTTTTTGTGCTGAGTTTATCCAGGTGAATTTTTACCTGCAAATTTGCAAACTTTGGACTTGTGAGCCAAGAAAGCAGTACTGTGGTTTCTTTGGTTTGTAAAATTGCTTATTATTAAGGTGAGTTCACACCAGATCTAGCAAGCAGCACAAAACAAGCAAAAAAAAAAAAAAAAAAAAAAAAAACTCAGGTCTTTTCTTGCTGCTTTGCACACATTAGCATGCTTGGAGACAAGAATTTATGTTAAGCCACCCAATCCTTCAACATTGTCTAAAGATTTTGTGTTAAAAAAAAATTGTGTTTCATTTGCATATCTAACATGTTACAATTGTCATAAACAACACACATTTACTTGCATTGGATTTGCATATTGGCTCTGTATATTATCTAAAACACCATACAGTGTCGCGGTCACGGACAGCATAAAACCTCAAATGTTCACATCGTACATTATGCTTTGAATCATTTAAAACATAAAAAAACAGTGTAAAAACAGACAGATAGAAAAAAAAACCCTAAAATTAAAAAACCCCTAAAGTACTAAACTTAATCAATAACAAATCAACTTGTGTTGTATCAGGGGAGACTTCCTGTACGATGGATGGCTATTGAATCCCTCAATTACAGTGTCTACACTACAAAGAGTGATGTGTAAGTATCTTTTACAAGCATGTATTCCTATAACAGGTCAAACTAAGTTAACTTTTCCTGTACTTTAAACTAATTTTAAAAAATATAGAGAATTTTTTTGTGTTTATTTTTTGCGGTCAAGCCCATAAACAGACTGCACTAAAAGTCAAATTTCAAGGAATTATTTTACAGTGTTACTCTCCATTTGATCTTGCTGTTTTCTGAGTTTGAATTTTTACATATGTTGTTGAGAAAACACTGTATCAGTTTATACAGAGAGCAGTGTGTCACGTCATGCCGTGGTTTCAGTGCAAAACAAGAAATCATTCTGCGATTATCCTGCCGGTGTCCCTTTACCATTGGTCACTGGGCAACTGATAAATATGAAGGGAGGAACTGATAACAAGGCAGGAAACTCAAAGCAGCTAGTGCTTGTAGGCCACAACGACTGTGTTAAAACCCTATTTTTAGCCACTAAGGAACTTGCTGTACTGTCGAGATGGAAAACAAAGAAAGTGCTGGTTGTTTTCTGCATGTAATGTGTTTACGTTGTTAATGCAATGGTATGTTATTATGTATGAGTTCATGCAAAGTAGCTGGTAATATAAAGGTCCAGTTTCATAAAATTCCTTCCCATACGAAGGTCCAAATACAGGACAACCTGACAGCACAGCAGTTACTTTTGAATGCTTTACCATTTGCGATTAGTTTATGGCTATAAATTGAAGTGATATAAATATGAAGTGGGTGTTTTTGTTTTTTTCACATTAATAATTTTGACTTGAAGCCATGCTGTCAGTTCACTAATCAGTCCTAAGAAAATAACCTAAATGTAAAATCTATGAAAGTATGAAAGAGGATCTTCTGCAGAAGCCGAACTGAACTACAGCCAGTTTTGCTTCATACATTTATCAGCTGTTATTTTCTTTTTTCTTCTTCTTTTTTCTTTTTTTTTCCTTTTTTTTTGTCGAGTAGTCAGCATCCGGACCACAGTCCAGCAGTTGTAACCCATGTTCTAAATGTGCTAGATGATTCTTATTCTTTTCTAGCAAGCATAACAAACACTTGAACGTAATATCATAGTCTGTCTCTGTTATGATGATGCAGAATGAGGTCCATTTGAGAATTCACTTTGTATTTAAGTTAAGATAAAGCACGCTTTAAAATCTCTTAAGTAACTTTTTAGTAATTAAAATTCTCAAGTCTGAATGTGAAAGATATGAACGCTGTTGATTTTAATCTTATCTCTGTCATACACTTCCTCTGTTACTTTCAGCTGGTCTTTTGGGGTGCTCCTGTGGGAGATTGTAAGTTTAGGTAAGTTATTGTATAATCACTGCAGCTTCCATAAGAAGTTTACTCATACGATCAGCAACAGACGCAACCTCTCTGTAGACTCAGGCAGAAACTAATTGATTAATGTTCATGATTTGCAGGAATGTATTATTTACCCCTAACCAACCAGGTTAGATAAATAGATGGGTTTTTTATTTTCTCCCACATTAAACAATTATGAGCAAATTAGAAGAGGTGAAAATATAAGATATAGATATGTATAAGAAGATATAGCAATCTGTTTATATATTAATATACATTTCTCAGAAAATGCTATTACAGACAGCTGTATAAATTATAAAAATAGGGACAATAATGCATAATGCACAGTAACGGTGCTAATATTAAGTAAATAACAACAGTAAGTCAAAACCAGAAAGCAAGGCTAAATTTATGAAAGCACTTTGTAAGGAACTGTCAATTATTGTCCAATTTTTACAAATTTAGTTTACAATTCCTTTTTTTTTTTTTTTTTTTTTTAACAATTTTACAATTTTAACAATTACTCTATATGGACAAAAGTTTGTGCACACCTGACATTGACACCAGTATGTGGTCCTTCCCCAAGCTGTTGCCGCAAAGTTTTAAGCACGCAATTGTTTATGATGTTGTTGTGTGCTGTAGTATTACAATTTCCCTTCACTGGGACTAAGAGGCTCATACCTGTTTCAGCATGACAATGTTCCCTGTGCACAATGGGGCGATGAAGACATGGTACACTGAGGTTGGTGTTAAAGAACTTGAGTGGTTCTACACAGAGCCCTGACTTCAACCCCACTGAACACCTTTGGGATGAACTGAAACGCCGACTGCACCCCAGACCTCCTCACCCAACATCAGTGCCTGACCCTCACTAACGCTCATGTGGTGAATGGACACAAATTCCCCCAGACACGCTCCAAAATCTACTGGAACTCCTTCCCAGAAAAATGGAGCTTATTATAACAGCAAAGCAACTAAATCTGAACTGGGATGTTTAACAGAGCACATGAGTGTTATGGTCAGGTGAACACAAACTTCTATCCATATAGTGTATCATTCCATCACCATCCTCTTTTTCTTTTTTAGTAAGGACCAGGTTATTTTTTATTACGTCTAGATGCGTGAAACTCTAGAATTGAAAGAGCTTGTTCTTTATTTTTCCCATGACTGTAGATTGTTCAGCATGCAAGCCCTTCTGCTGTTACAATAGAACCGATATCGTATTACAACGAGTAATATAATCTTGCGATTTGTCTTGCAACCAGCACTACTGTGAGAGCTGCTGTTGTAGAAAATTTACCAACAGCTTCTGACCAATCAGAATTCAATATTTAACACTGCTTTGTTACGAAGTAAATATTGGTAGTGCACTCTGACATTTATGTTTTTGTTGGCATGCGTGATGTTTAAAACCTAAGCAAGGTATTAAAATGTTTTTCATCAGGAGGAACTCCTTACTGTGGGATGACCTGTGCTGAGCTCTACGAGAAGCTTCCTCAGGGTTACAGGATGGAGAAGCCCAGAAACTGTGATGATGAAGTGTAAGGATTAAAATCTCAAAGTGTTCTTGCTTCTTGCACAAAGAATGGCATTATAAGCCGTGAATTTTTTCACAGTGCCATCCATTAGTAATGGAAACTACTCAGATACAACAAGGTATTCCTTGTAATATGTAATATATGTATTTTTTCTTTTCAGGTATGAGTTGATGAGACAATGTTGGAGGGATAGGCCTTATGAAAGGCCACCATTTTCTCAGATATCTGTTCAGCTGAACAGAATGCAGGAGGCAAGGAAGGTAAGAACCAGTAAGGTAGATTTCAGTGATGGGAAAGGCTCACCACTACTGCTGGTTCAGATTGTTTCTGGTAATATCTAGCAAGTTAATTCCTTTGAAAAGGCATGTGGTAATCCATTTTGACATTATTGGAAATATGAATAATAAGCTTGTCACCATTGCTTGCTATTTTAAACTGGCTGATGCTAGCTACTAGACTTGGTTCATGCCAAATTGAGACATTTTGCTATTTTGATAAATCATTTACAGTATGTTTTTAGCTCAGCTACTTCCATGCTACTAAAAATGTAGTTAAGTTAGTAACTAACTCTGTAGCAGGCTACTTTCTATCTCTGGTAGATAGAAACACTATATGGGCAAAAGTTTGTGGACACCTGACTATGACACCAGTATGTGGTTCCTCTCCAATCTGTTGCCTCAAAGTTGGAAGCACACAATTGTTTATGATGTTGTTGTATGCTGTATCGTTACAATTTCCCTTCACTGGGACTAAGAGGCTCATACCTGTTTCAGCATGACAATGTTCCCTGTGCACAACAGTGTTGGGGCTAGTTACTCAAAAAAGTAATATATTACATATTACATATTACTCTCAAAAATAGTAATGCCTT
>JAOVYU010000022.1:5713337-5724905 GCA_025674565.1 Synodontis membranacea
TATATATACACACACACACACTTTTTTTGACCTTAAATGGCCTAAAATGGTATGTTTTTATAACATACCATTTTAAATGTTTATATTGTTTACAGTCTTATACTTTATTCTGCCCTTTTATTAATTTTTTTTTTAAAAATATGTTTAAAAACAGTTAACGTTTACAGTAACTTCTAAAAAAAGATTTTTTTTGCTGTTTTAGAGTAATTTCTTAAAGCAGTTTTAATTGCCTTTACAATGTGTTTTACAGTAAACTTTACAGTAATATTTTTTACTAGTATTTAATTTCCCTGTTCTTTTGTTACACACACAACAAAAGGTACATAAAGTGTAGTACTTCCACTCTCATGAGTCTTAACAATCTCACTGTACATTACTGAGCTGTTTTCTTGTCTGAACATTTTCATTACCTTTTTTTGTTATCTTTAGTTTTTAGGTGTCTAAACTTTATTTAAAATTTGTATTTCATTCACCTTGTTCAAATACTTCTCCATTATAGATGTGGTATGTCCATCTACGTATGCAAGACACAAGCAACAGCAAAACACAACAAGGAGAACAACCTGTATTTTGCAATTAATTTTAGGCTTTGTGTTTTGTTATTCTTTGGCTGAGTTAAAGATTTATTGGTGCATGTATCACCTTACAATAGCTGAGTATGCTCTTACTTCCCACAATACTGTGTGATTAGTAGTGGTTGGTAAAAAGCTGATCAGATTTCAGGCGACTCCTTTGTTTCAACCTGGTGATGTACTTTCTTCCAGACCTTTTCTCACACTTGCATTCTGTATTTTAAAGTACTAAATCCAAGACCTTGTTCACCCACTTTCAGTTTCACTGCTTACTTAAGTGATCTATAAGATATTAGCTGTGCTCGAAAACAATAGACAGCTGCTGTTAGAAATGTCTTATTTAAGCAGGCCACAAGACCATTCATCTGTTTTCTGTCTAATAACATTTCCTCACTGCAGTTCTATAAAATGAATGGCCAAAAAACTTTACATTTATAAAACTCTAATCTAAAAAGCTCCAGACGACAAAATAATGATCAGACACAATGTTTATTGCAGTGAATATGTCAATGAGCTTTCCTCCAAGGACCGACACCTGTCATATAATGTCTTTCTTGGTTCTTACAACTGTGGTGCTTATTGATAACCTAATTTCTTGTTATTAAAAAAAATAATTATTATAAACTCTACAATCATTTATGCAATGGCAAGATAACAGTTTTCAGTACAAGAAAGATATACTTAAAGGACATGTATTGTTTAATGATAGCTAGTTAAAAATGTGTGTGTGTGTATGTGCGTGTGTGTTCCGCATCAATGTTCAAAAGTATGGAATCCCTCACCTTGTTTTTGAAAGAAAATCACTATTTTTTCCAATTAAATAACATTATATTGTTCAGAAATAAAGTCTAGACATTCTTCATTCATTGTAAATAATAATTATAGCTGTTAACAGATGATTTTTAAAAAATAAATAAATAAAACATCTACATAGGCAGGCAAAGCCCATTTCAGGTATCATCACTCCCGTGTTTCAGTGGCAATATGTGTTAGCTAATCTTATTATGTTAAAAAGTTATGCTAGTTCATTATCAGAAAACCCATGCCAATTATGTTTAAAGAAACAATAAAGCTGACCTTTTTCGCAGCTACTTGTGTACCTGGGCCATCAGTATTTGCGGCTTGATTGTAGTCTTAAAATGGCCAGAAAGAAAGAGCTTTGTTTAGAAACTCAATCTATTAGAGAAATATTTCATAGAACAGCGCAATCCGAGAAAGAGAAGTAGGAGGATCTAATGCACAACTTTGGAGGAAGAGTAAAACAGCAGAATCTCAAGAATCTCAGCTAAAACTCTTTAACAGTGAAAAGTCCACTCCAGGACTATGGCCTTCTAGGCAGAATTTTTAAGAGAAATCCATATCTGTGACTAACCAATAAAAGGAAAAGATTAAAATCTACAAAAACGCAAACTGGACAGAGGATGCTTAGTGGGGGAAGAAAAGGTACTGGAAAAGTGCTTGACCCCACTACAAAAGTGTGCAAGAAATCTTAAGCAAGGAATGAAGTCACTTTATCATGAGGTGCTGTGCCGTGCCGTACCCTCTGGATGGCGTGTGATTGTAGCCAATGTTATCCAACAACAAGCCAGTGACCCAAAGCACTGCTTAAAAATGTTACCAGACCAATTTAGGGAAGAAACAGTCAGCTGTAATTCTGTCTGTTTGTGGATTGGCTAGTACAATCACTGGATCTTAACCATATTGAGCTGGTGTGGGAATATCTTGTCCAGATGAAAAAAAAAATTGCAGATCAATCCAGTCCAACTTGTGGAATGTGCATCAAGAGGCATGGAGTGAACTTTCTGCATATTGCCTCAACAAACTGATAGCTACAGTGCCAAAGGTCTGCTAATAGAGGATTGAAGCACTAAAATGGTATTTCAGGGTGGAATAATTTTCTCTAAACTCGTCAGTGTCTTGAGGGTGTATTTTTATTCATTTTGCAGCTTCGTTGTTGAATAAAAGCACAAGTTTTCATGAAAAAATGTGAAATCTGAGTTGTTCCAAACTTTTGAGCAGTAGCATATCGTCTTCTTGCTAAAATAATCGCCTAAGCAAAATCTCATTTGTGTTACAAGCTTTGATTTTCACTCATTTGAGACATAATAGCTCTGTGGCAGCCTTTATATGGTAAAACTTCTTTTGTATATAGTTTTCTGATCCGTTTCTCAGAATTTTGAAAATGTATGTATGTAAGTCTATTTAGGAGGAGACGGACTACTGCATTTAAACTTTTCTGTCCATATGTGGGGCAGGAGCATCAAAATATTTTGATAACTGGTATCTCAGTACAAGCTAAACTTACTAGAATATCCCCATTTCTTTCTGCCACACACTTCCATCAAGCCGTTGAATTGCTATGACTCTGACTGTATGAAGAAGTCACACTTGGCTAGCAAGGTTTAAACGTCTAAGCAGACTGACTGTTTTACAACCATATTTGTTAAATGACTCTTTATCGAACATCAGGCAAGATTGAAAAAGTATAGCTCCATGTCAGTATGGTGAAATATATATTGTATGGTTGATGTGTGTTATAGACCAAAACCAGAATTTTTTTTTTTTTTTGCCAGAATTCAGCAACGTTGACAGCTGATGGGTTTTCCCACACCGCTACGATATTGTAAAAAAAGTCTAAATCTAGAAACCTCAAAGATACTTTGGCTTGTCCGTCTGGTGGAACGCTTTAAGTATAACCATGCAGCAGGGTGCTTCCTTATCAGAGATGGTTCCAAATAGAACCTCTTTAGTAAGTGAATAACCTTGAATGATCCAAATAACCTTTAAGGGACTGTTGTTGTTTTTTTTTCCCCCCTGTAAGTGCAGCTTTAATAATCTCAACTGGCGTCTTTGTCCAGGTAACAGAAAAGATACAAGGACACAATCATCGCTCCAGTCTAAAAGACAGAAAGGGAAGCACAAAATGATTAATCTTTGCAGGTTCGAACAAGTAGACAACCTTGATTATCTTGGAAATTTTGATCATGCTTAATTTACCTCAATACCACCAACCCCTGCTGCGACTGCTCCCAGAATGTAGAGTTTTTCATCCAGGGTTTGTACGAGAAATTTATAACAACCCTGAAGGAAAAAAGAATTGCTGGTGCTATAAACTTGTACATAAACAGTATTATAAATATACCATTTTATACCTCAGAGCTGTTGAATCAAAAAGTGTCGATTAATTTTTGGATAACAACAGCTCTGACAGTAGTTAGGGAGTCTCCCGTGTCGTCACTTTGCCTTTATATATAAATTGTATTTATGTATACAGTTCTGTGAAAAGGCTTAGAATCTGCCACAGTTTTTCTGGAGACTCTGACTGTCTCACCAGCTTCTTTTTGGCAGCAAAACCCAGGAGCCTTCATTAGGCTCCTTACGTAATCCAATACTGTGCAATAGTCTTGGCCATCCTATTTTTATTTTAGTTCAAATACTATTATAGATGTTTATTTTATGAATTCTCCATTATCAAGTCAGTAGAAATCAATTCAGTTTCTCTCACGTTACTTTTCCAAAAAAAAAATGTTTTATCTAAGAGCAAGAAAAGAAAGCAACATATTGCAGAAGAGACCACTTTTCTGACAAAAAAGCATAAATTACCTTCAGGCAATGCAATTAGTTTAGCAGTGTGCTTCCTCACCTGGACTGTGCTGTTCCGTGCATTGCTCAAATCGCATATGATTGTCCTGTTTCCACAACAGCTCGGATGGTAAATCTCACCATAGCTCTTAGCATAATAGGAGTTGTTGAAGTCGGTGTAGTTATTAAAACCACAACACTGCATCTTTCATGCAACAAAAACAGAAGAGTTGGCAGGATATAAATTCAGCATGTGTTGTTCCATGAAAGGAATGAATAGTTAATTTTGGCGTCACTTCATGGATACATGGCATGTGCAAAGCACCATGTACGTTTTTGTCATACTTTCATTTCAAATTCCCTCTAGAAGATTATTTAGCAAGTCGATTTTTAACCCACGTATAAACGCCATTTCATTAGCCTAAAAGTTGTATAAAAGGGCTATGGATAAAACTCTAGGTATCCATAATCCTGATCTCCCATAACAGTGTGCAATTTTCAGTCTTCAATTAAACCTTGGTTTACCTTTGTCATGGTCTTGTTCCACAGGTTGGTGAAGTGGAAATCTCTTCCATATTGATCCTGAAATGCAGGTCTGCCCCATGATCTTAGGAATGTCCCGACCTGAAAGCAGAAAAAAAGATGAGGTTTTGTAATTCGTGCTAACCCGTTTATAACTCACACTAACCCATTTTCCTTAATGTCCTTGCATATGGCCATCAGTGAGGCATGTAAAGGTATTCAGCCAAAACAAATAAAAAACTCAAAGCAATAACACTGGAGTTGATGATCTTCTGTGGGTTCTGATCATGGAAAATTTCCATATATATTGATGCATTTGGCCGGGAAGGTTTCGACCAATTATGTTAGATCAAATTATCCATTTCATGCGGCAAACCATCCACACGGCTACATGGATGAGCCAACTATCTGGCGGAAAATGTGGTGCCAATCTCTCCCGCTCTCTTTGTTTCTCCCTCTGCTTTGGTTAAAGTGATGAGGGGGGACAGACATGACATTCTGTGAGAAAGATGGATGGATTGGGGGAGTGAGCGAGTGGGGGGGTTCGAATCGTCCTCTGTGTGCCTGGGGGAACGTGCAGACAAGCGGCAATTAAAAGACCCCCCTCCGTCCCCCAAGAAGAAAGCAGAGGAACACAGATCAGTAGGGTTATTATGCACTAGCTTGGCTAATCCATCACCATCTATGATGGCAGGACAAAGTGCTGTAGGGAAAGTGATCCTGCTAAAAGCCGAGATTACTAGCTCTGTAAAGTGGAAAGTGCAACTCATAACTGGCACAGACCACAGACCTGCTGAGAAAAGCATATTCCAAAGAATGCAGGAAAAGAAGACTAGACACTATATAGCAAGACGGCATATATGAACGCATACAAGGTGTGTTGTCGTTACAGTGTACTGCATTCATTTGGTTTCTTGTACGGAAATACAGTGTGTGTTGGAGGTATGAAAATGTAAACGTTCAGGCTTCCAATGTGATATGTTTCTGCTAATTTATTGTTCGCTATCACCGAATGCACGCTCTTATAAGGTGAGAAAAATAGTCCCGAATATGCTTTTGTGCACTTGCTATCTCTGTCCATACATATTAGGTTTTTGATTTATCCTCGAGCGCAAGATTGCAGCAGGAAATAGAAGCAGTACTGCAATACATTTCAACATGTCAGGACTTATCACTCTCACCAGTACTGATTATTCAGGTAGATGCGTATACTGTTCAAATTTACATTACAGTGGTATTGTAATGCGTTCGCATTCCATATTTATCTAAAATGCAGCAGATGCAGCTGGTTACAGACAAGCATATTCATTATTAAAACGCCAATTTCTTTTGGCACTGAATTGAATAAATGGACATTTGGGTGTCAATGATGGTGACAAACAGCACATTAAATGAGCTTGTGCATGCCTAATGTTCCCCCTAAACAGTTCAGACTGTCCATAATTCAAACATATGTCCTTCTCAGGTCCTTCCTGTTTGCTAATGAATAGCCTTAGCAGAATTGGATATGCTGATAAGCTGTCCTTCATTCAGATAGTGATGTTTTCGAATCAGGAAGTCGAATTATTTGCAACAAAAAAAAGACCAAACTTTGTAGGAATAATGGACTATTCATAAGGATATTAGAACATAAATAAAACCGGGCATTGTATTTGACCAATAAGGTTTGGGAATGTTCCTGACAATATTTTATCTACTTCGTTAAAATGCATTATTTTCCTTAATCGCTTTCCATAACCCATTCAGAATTGCTATAGGTTTCACTAAATGGCCACAGCGATATATGTATATTAGGCTGTTTTGCATATAAATGCTTCAACTTGAGTTGTAGATATATTAGAATAAATTGCTGAGAGTGAGAGCGCTGGCACACAGCTTGGAGCAATCACACAGTCATTAAGAAGCAGAACGCACCAGAGCCACGGCCAACTCCTCATATTTAATAATGATTACAAAAAAATGCTAAAATGATTTAAAAAAAAAAGAAAAAAAAGAAAAGCATGTACAGTACATGCAAATAAATATGCAGGAACAGGAAAGGTCAGAAGGAACATGAAGGGGCTGGGAACTCAGGGCAGAACTTACATTTGAAGAATAGGCCAGGGCGTACAATCCGATTGTCAGCTCCGAGACGAAAATGATGACAATGATGGAAAAGAACTGTATGAGGAAAGTGGAGATTTATAATGAGCTGTGCTGCCAAGTAATTAAATGTATCTGAGGTCAGATGGCAATGTGCTAATGTATAGGAAACTTTACGTTTAGCACAAAGTAATTTCCAAATGATGAATAATATTTAACGTAATTAAAAAATTATGAAAATACTCATTTAAAACTCATGTCTCTATATATACAATGTTTGATCATTTTTGTTCCCCCTTACCATTATCAGGAGACATTTGCTCTCTTTTTTTGCTCCACATAAGCCCCAAAATCCCAGCAGGACCATTATAATTCCAATACCAATGAAAAATATGTTCACATTGATGATGTTCACTGCATATATAGAGAACGCCCCCAGTAAGTTCGATCCCAGTACATCTCCACTTAAATACAGCCAAAACCCCACAGCCATCAAGCCTCCTCCTCCCACCTACAATAAAAATCAAGCATTAATTATTATTATAGAGTCTATAACAATAAAAAATTCAAATCTATTAGAAAGTATTAAAAATTGTATTTCAATATTTAGTAAGATTTCCAGGAAAATCAGTATTCATAATGCATTATAGTTAGACAACACTTCATAAAGTATAAATATATAAATACATGGCTTTGTAATGAACAAGGTTCGTACTAATGCCATACTGTACTGGCTCTAGTATTATAATTTGATGCTCATATGTAAAACCAAAACCTGTGTCATGTACAGCATGATATGAATGAACAATACATCATACTTTTAAACGCTTCTTCTTTTAAAAGTATTTAAATTTTTATCTTGTGGAACGTCTGTGAAACAAGTTTCTGAACCAACTATATATATATAACCTACTGTTCCCTGACCAACCTCTCTTTTTTTCAATTTTAATTAAATTAGACAAAAGACCAACAGGTTGTTGTGTTACCGAGGAGCTCTCTATTCTGAAGATTTTCCCATGGAGCGAAACATACTGTTCTGTTACAAAGTGCCGACACAGGAGACTTCTTCCATAGATATTACTGTAAATAAACATTTCTTAAAGAAACCTTCTTTATATCAACTGTAGGTTTTTCCTTTGTCAAATAGCACCTTTTTTTTAAAAGTCTGTTTATTGTTAGACTTGGCTTATTGTTTAAGTGTCCAACAATAAAAACGATAAGCTATTAAACAAGCACATTAATACGAATCTTGTCCAAGCTGTACTTGTAGAAATGCAATTAACACCTTCTGACAAGATTTGGATGTCCAACAGATCTCTGGTGTAAAAAAAGCATTACAACATTAATGTCATCAAAGGATATTATAATGCATGATGTAATCTGATTTATGAGTGATTTATATAAAATATATATTTGAATTCAATTCTAATGCATTAATAAATATTAGATTCATAGAAAATGCTACCCAATGTTTTTTTCCAACACCCTTAAACTGATCATTACAGAACGTCATCTGTACTGATTTATTCCTCTCCACTTTTAAGGGACTCAACACTCTTCTTTTGTAATTGATCAGTGTTTAAGATTAAACAAAGATTTGATTATTCGGTTTGCCTATGCGCCTTAAGAAAACAAGGCACCACTGAAACACAGTCCAATCTGGGTCTGTTGTAGACATTCTGGTTATTTGGGATTTCGTGCCATCACATTCCCAGTACATAATCGTTATTAACAACTGTCCCTGAGGCAAGTGTGCAGCAACATGTAGGTCATTAATTAATGGTCATTAATTAATGTTAAAAAGCTCCATAACAAACACAGAAGGGTGAATCTCTCTGTATTGTATATGTGCCTGGAGCATCATGTATAATGGTATAACCTTTCTAATGGGCTATAACCCAGTGACACTGTGTGTATCTGATTAGTGCTCTGAATATCAGTGAGTGTTGCCTAAACTGGAAGCGGTTCTTGTTTTTGACTGGCACCTGCTTTCATTATTTTCTAACAATTTTAGTTGGGTAGTTGGATTTCCCAAAAAAAAACTAGGAGCCTAGAAACTACAGTGACCACGACCAGGCAGTTACTAAGGATGAATGAGCGACGGTATCTGACCACTCGGCAGCGATGAAATTGAAAAGCACTTGCTGAAGAGTCTTTCAGGATCCAAGCCTCGATGTACTTGAACGTAGCCTGAGCCACATGCCATGTGTAGATTTCTGCCAAGTTTTCCAGTAAAAAAAAAAAAAAAAAATCCTATTTCTTTGAATTTCTGTTCCTTTCCTTAAATAAAAACTCATTCATTCTCGTAAAATGTCAGTAAAACCTGTTAGAAAAAAAACTGACTCGAAATGTTTGTAATGTTTTTAACTCTAGATCAGTTTTACCTATTTTTTGTTGCAGGAGCATATGGTGATGTCAGTGTGGGAGTTCAAACATGACACCATACCCATGTCTGAAACCTGACAGTTCATGCCAAAGGCAATCACAGCTGTCACAGCTGTTCCTCTGATTGCGCTACATGTCCGATAAAGCGTACACGGCTCCATAGTACCTTTCTCTGACACCAATTTTAACGTGGCTTCCAGAACACTTTATGCATTTACCATGTGACATTTTCCCCACCTGCTTTTGATAATAAGCCCAGCTCACAGCTAATCAAATATGACAAGCATATTACACTCAAGTTCCTATCTCGCAATGTTTCCTGCTGCCTGTCATAATCATTTTTTTTTTTTGGCATTGTCCTTTATTTCAGCAGAACAGGCACGGACCTATAATAAAATACATTGTGTGGAGAATGTCATGCGAGGAGAAGTTTCGTAAAAGATATTGTATGGAAATCGGTATATACGGTGGGTAAATCCAAAAAAAAAGAAAAGAAAGAAAGAAAAAAAGCATAAATTGCAGATGACAGAATGAACCACTTTGTAGAAAAGCTAAAGGCCAGGGAGATCCCCAAAGGGCACGGTCCTTATGAAGTGGACAAAAATAGAAACCTTACCATGTTTGAAGGGGACATGACATAGGAGTCAAGGGAATATTATATGAGAATTTGTAATCTTGGGAATCCAAAGTATTCTGGAGCATGAATTGAAACTAAATTTCACCCAGGAATTGCTTTTCTGAGAAAGTGGAAGCTATTTGGCTTGCATTTGGAAGTGACTCAGGTCGTCTCGGGGGATTTTTCCCAGGCGCTATCACCATTAGGGGTCTAAATATAAATCTTCTCTAAAGCTTCTTTGTAAGGATGTCTATTTTTAAAAGTGCTATACAAATGAAATTGAATTCAAACTATGACAGCAAACCAACAAATACTGCTTCCCAGCTGTCGGAAACTTGGCCTCACAGACCGTGATAAGTTTAAAGCACACATGATTTATGGAATGGATAACAAATATGGCACACTCCATAGTACTGCGAAATGCCACAACTTCTTAGCATGGTTCTGAATATATATTTAACAAATAATAATAATACAATAAGATGCACATCTTTATATTACTATACACTTTATATTATACACATATTAATAATCCAACAAGATGTGCTTATTTATATAATAATACACTGTATATTCTGTACATATTGGTAATACAAGGAGATGCACTTATTTATATTAGAATACACTGGATATTCTATACATATTGATAATAGAATGAGATGTTCCTTCTAAGACCTGACTTCAGTACCATCCAAGTAAGATTGGATCAGGTGCGGGTTCAGGGTTACAGCGGCCTAATCTCAGAATGGCATTTAAAAATTGCTTTTAGGAAAATAAAGCCGTCGTCCATTACGCCGCGAAATCACTCTTAACAATTAAAGCATACAGAACGGGCAAGGGTGCAGAATCAGCTGCTCCATAACATCTTCTAGTGATTGCAGAGTTTCATCACCATTAGCCATCAAACCAAGATGGGAAAATTAGAAGCTTTCAAGTTAATGAGATGAAAATTGCCGCATGCAAGAAAATGTAATTGCTTTGTTGACGACATAAACTTCGCCACACGCCTGTGACATATAGTTTGAAAGCCCCTATGTTATATGTTTGCATTAGGGGGAGTATAAATTACTGTGTGCATATTCACAGGCAAATTGAATCTCTTTTACACGTTACACACCACATAAAAAATTCTCCGGCTATAAACGCAGAAATGTAATTACTCTTCTAAATGCCACCACCGCTCCCCTCACATGTTACACTTAACATGCATGCATTTAATGAGAAAACACAAGATGCTTACCAGGATTAAGAAGTTGTACACCACCATCATAACTTTGGCGAACTCAAAGAAACCCATTTTTGTTTTTCGTCTGTAAGAAAGCAATAAAGGTTCATCAATTTTGCGCTGATTCTCGAAGTCACAGAAAGAGAGAGAGAGAGAATTTGTGGAAGAGTGAGTAAGTATTAGAGATTTAAAGTACCTGCTTCTAGGGAATGGGGATGAGACAAACCTTGGCACAAGAAAATGATAGTGATTGAGTTGAAGGAAATGAGAGAGAGAGAGAGAGAGAGAGAGAGAGGTGCACCTAGGTAGAATGGTTGTGGTATAGGTTGTGATAGAGGTCACTCAAGTGGTCAGAGGTCTGTGTGATTGTCGGCTGCCTGATTTCCGCAGCAGTGCAAAGACACACCTATTGAATCACCACATTGAAAGAAGTGGCCTTCATCTGTCATGGCCTAATGGAACTATTTAAATGCCATGTATAACAGTAAAATGAAATGAAATTTGAATATGTGATTGATGTGATGAATGGGAAGTAATAATCAGGACTAAACAAACAAATGCACAAACACTGATATGTGCTTGTT
>JAOVYU010000022.1:5814914-5826503 GCA_025674565.1 Synodontis membranacea
TATAAGCAGGTATAGTTAATTTTTTTTTCATTCTGAGTCAGTGATCTATTCAATTCACCTTTAACAATGGCCATTGTCAGAAAGCACTGTCACAGAAGTATATCAGTTCTGCTTATAAACTTAGAAATCTTTAATATATATATATATATATACACACACATTATGGATTTTTAAGTTTATAAGCAGAATTTTTATGTAATATATAAAACCCTAATGAGCAAGCATGTGGGGACAGCGGCAAGGAAAAACTCCCTGAGACATCAGGAGGACGAAACTGTGATATGAATCAGACTCCAAAGTGAACCCATGCTCATTTGGGCGACACTCAATAGTGTGATTACAAACAATTCACTTTTATAACTGTGTGTTTATCAGCTTTGTTACATAATTGACACCAAGTGATTGGTTTGGTCTAGACGTTCGGATGCATTCGGACCACGTCCCACCATTTGATGAGCTCCATGCTAGTGCATAATAGCTAATCACATTTAACATACCTTATTAGCTCATCTCCAGCAGTGTCTGATTGCTCACATCTCTGACCAGTACGCAAGCAAATAAGCACATTTGTCTATTGATTCTTAAAGATATTAAGTTTCTGTTTGATTAGAAGCTGATGCTTTTGGGACTGTTCCCTTAACGAGCTCAGTAAGAAGGACTAACGGCAGAGGCGGTGGACCGATAGGTCTGGATCTTTGCTAATTGCGTGCGAGTACATCATGTCTGCGTCGATGTCTTTGCACAGTCGGACATGCAGGTCATGCTGCATTGCCTCATTTGTGGCTATTTTTAGTGAGGGACAGGACACAGCAGCGCACTGCTGCAGACAGCATGATGTGTCCTCTACTTGATTCTAGGAGAGACATTAACATAGAAATATGCTAGTGCAACCTGTTACAACATTATCCTTGATAATCATTTCTTATAACATTTTTTTGCCACCTGAAAGTTTTTTTTTTTTTTTTTTTATTTAGGAAACCTGAATCTTTTATATCCATCACAAACCAAAGCTTTCCTGCTTCAAGCCAATAATCTTTGGCATTAGTTGAAGTACTGGATTTCTACTCTCTGTTTAAAAAAAAAAAAAAAAAGTCACTGGTAAGTTCTGTGTTTGTGTCTGTGGGGCCTGGACAGCTGCGCCGCATTCATTTCTTCTTCTCCTCCGTGACAGGGAGGTGCAGACTGATCTGAGAGTCTGGCAGAACACTCTTTGGAGCAATTTCATCTAGTTAACCTTCTCGAAACTTTTATTAGGCCCGTAAGAAATTCCAGCATCGGTAATGATTTCCTAACGGAACGGATTTGCACATTTGGGTAGACGTAAGCTGGAGAGCCGCACTAGAAAATGAGAACGAATGCACCGACTTACCGCACGATCCGGCGATTAGTATCAGAGGATATTGTGTTAGGTTTTGCTTCCTTTGAAACCCTTTATAAATGCGTAAAAAGAATAAAGGAACGTAATCGATCCATTTTTCCCTAATCCAACTTTTGAAAAAGCGTCATTGAGTCACCGAGCTGGCTAAAGCTCAGCGTTGCGCGTTTGGAAATTGGCTTTCTTTATCTACATAGAGCTGAACAGCTAATGTAGGAAATAAGCAAGAATAATAATGTTATTAAAATCAGTAATAAACATTAGGCTAAGCTGAACATTCCCAGAACACCAGCTTTATGTTTCCTTGTGACCAGCCATTGCCTGCGAGCAAGATTTTGGATGGTTATCCAGTCGGCCTACTTGTGGTCCTGTAGACTTGGAGTCACAGCTTATATTAAATCTCAGTTTATTTTTCCTCTTGGCCTGGAAATGTGTATAAAAAAGGGTTTCGAGTCGACGATGTACCCATTCTTCAACAGATGACGCAAAATCCGAACTAACTTTAGCCGTGCTTGTTTTGTTAAGGCTGTGGCATTTCTCAGGGGATTAAGCGACAATTAAGAGCAGTGTTATGCATTTCTTGCTTTTCGGTGCGGCACATTTTGTGACTAATGAGAAGAAATTATTGTTAGCATATTGTATTTCACTTTTTCTTCCACTGTGATTGTGTTTTTGTTCTAGCACAGAATCTTATCGATATGTAATAATGTTATGAAGGAGAAAACATCCTAAAGCCTACCTGACACTTGCATGACAGCACTGGCACGCGGAGATCCGCGTTGTTGCGTGGTAGTGTCGGAACTGCTCCGTATCAAGTGCGTGCGTGCGTGCGTGTGTGTGTGGCAGGAGTTTTGAGATTTGCGAAAATTTGGCACGACAACATTTGCGCAACAACCTATTCGCAACAATTGTGCGTTGCTGAGTGTTACTGCTTGCCATCGTGTTCCTCCGTGGGACTTTTTTTGACAAGGTAAACACCAGTGGCACATGTAGCGCATACGTTGCTCATAGTTTCCACATAGCACTCTGTGACAAGCAAAGGCTCTCCTAAAGTTCTCAGGAAATTGTTGTATCCTGTGGATCTTCTCTTTGGAGTTCCCGTCAACAGGTGATCATATTGTCCATGCTCATGTCTTCTTGTCAACCAGTCTCTAACCCACACACTCCTTGATTTCCTTTTTTTTTTTTTCTTTCTTCTCTCGTTCTTCGTCCTCCTCATTTTCTTATTTTCGCTGAAGGTCAACGGTCATAATGCCCTCAGCCGCCCCAAACAAACACGTCTGCGTCTGTTCTGAATCTTGTGAAGTCACTGAACGCTGACTCCGTGAAGCTTTTTGAAGCTTTTTTCCAAGGCATGGACCGTCACACACCAGATTAGCTATAAGCTTGTAACTGTAGCATGTCGATGAGTGATTAATTGTGCCACTGAGTCCACAGGTATGACCAGGCGTGACATCATTGCAACCTATGCGCAAATCGAGCGTACCCTTGGCGCAACTACGGTTGATTGCTATGGCGCTATTGCGTATCTTAGACATGTCACGCGTTAGTGGCAGATGCGCACCTAGTTCATAACCTACGCGTAACAGATGGCACGTCGCAAACCGTGATTAACTTTGTCATGATGACAGGTTTCATGCCCCTTTTCGGTACGTGTTGGCACGCCACGACGCAGACCAAAATTCGTGCAAGTGTCAGGGTGGCTTAAGACCGGCACCAGCCTGTCCTGCTCTTGAACGCTGAGTACATGCCTGCAGTTCTACCCCAGAGCAAAGCCAAGACCACACAAAGCCTTGTACTTGTGTGCTGTTTAAGACCGCTATTGTGTATTGTCAATCCTAGAGGCACAACGGTAAACACTGTCTTTGTGAGAGAAAATGATGTACCATTCATCTGTTTTGTCTGGAAAAAAAAACAAACAAAAAAAAACAAACCAGCTAAAACTGCTTTTCAGTGCAGTAGTCATTTTGAGG
The DNA here is from genome assembly GCA_025674565.1 of Synodontis membranacea. Classification (NCBI taxonomy): domain Eukaryota; kingdom Metazoa; phylum Chordata; class Actinopteri; order Siluriformes; family Mochokidae; genus Synodontis; species Synodontis membranacea. Next base: position 5,818,263 of record JAOVYU010000022.1, read on the forward strand.
GCAGAAGCATAATAATGTACAGTAAACACGATACAAGCCAAAGGGCGAATATCTCAGTAAATAGGGCGTGATATAAACAGCATCTTATCAATTCCCATGCCTGCTTAAAAGAGCAGGAAAAGATATTTTCTGCAAACTCTTGTGCAATACTCTCTTTTCAAGAACATGTGCTGGTGTTTGAAAGTGTCTGAAAGATTCGCTAATATTAGGAAGTCTTCCTGGAGGCACCATCGCTTTGATGGCGACGAGTGTAGTCATGTAGATACATACAGTAGAGGGAGAATGAGAGCAGACGTTTACCCTCACACACTCTCTTATGCACACACATGCTACAAACCCTAATGTCCTTTAGAGGTCATGTGCTGCAGTCAAGGCAAAGTGCTCCTATATGTACACATCCATTTGCATTAGCACTGCAAATTGGTGCATCCATTAACACTAATGCACCTCTGGAAAGCCAAGTTTGCTGCGGGCAAGTTGCACGGCAGAACTAACCCAATCTGTACTCCAGACTGAGAGGCTTGTCTCGAGATGACTTCTCACCTTCTCCGTGTTATGATTCGAGCACAAACCAGGATTCTGCAACTTTACAGCCGAAAGAAGGAGACACTAAAAGAGCCGATCTATTCAGTTGGAAGTCTGAGGTTTATCTTTGGGTACACTTTGTACCGAACAAGCCCGTTCCAAATTTTTTTTCTCCTCTCTCTCTCGCTCTCTTATTACAATGAATAGTCTTTTTGTTTTGGCGTTTACGAACTTGGAGGATGGGCCGCAAACCGTGCCACAAAGTAAGCAAGGGAGGGAACGAAAAGGATAAGAGTAAAGCTTATCCAGTTGTGGGTGAAAGCATGCCAACTGTCAGTGTGCTGAGGCAGAGCAGAGGCCCTGTCTAGCAGGATGTGCAGGGACTAGTTTGCCCAATCAATCAAGGACTAGTCGTCCGATCAGCCTGCCTCGCCGAGCTTATCCTTTTCTTGAAGAAGACTCTTTACAGTAGATTAACGTTGTTTTCAGTTATTATGTATTAATGCCTTCCTGAAGATCTTTTTTATTTATTTATTTTTTATTCCTTATGCTTAATTACAGTTTTTTAAGATTTAAGGAAGATCGAAGGATGAAGTGCTGCGATCCTAGCTTGAAATAGGCTTGCAATTCCAGTCGTTTTTTGTTTTGTTGTTGTTTTTCCCCTTTAATAAAAGAACTATTGTTGGAAATGAGGGACTAGCAAAACTTTAAAAGAGCCCAGAGTTTGCCAGTGACAGCAGTTCTGGCATTGCCTGGGCTGTGCCCTCAAGTTAAACTGCCCTACTCGTTCTTCTTTCATCTTGCCTGTAAACGTACAAAATACCCTCAAAGACGCCACGGTCCAGCATCAGTTTATATGACCCAAGAAGCTATGTTGACACAGGTGCTAGTCTTTTTTTTTTTTCTTCTTGGGTTTGTCCTCGGTTTACTTTCCACTTACTTTTAGCTTGCTTGCTTGAACTCTTCCCATGTGTCCAAACCGACGCCGTGCTCGAGACATTCAAAGAGCCTGACGGAGTTCAAGACCATGGATTCCATGGCTTGTGCAAAACCTTATTGAACACACAAGGACACATGGGTGATGTTTGATTTACTCACATAAATCAAATGTGAGGAGTGAGATCGGCCATGTAAGAACATGGAAGACATGTAAGAACTGTTTGCGGCATGCAGCCGAAGGCAGTCGTTTCGTAGTGTGTCCATAAGTTTGTGTTAAATTTGTGTTACCACAGTGAGTAGATTTATAGATTCATAAATTTATATATTTCTGAAAAGCCGCTTTGTGACCATTGATAAAAGCGCTACACAAATCAAATTTTCATTGGAATTGAAATTGAATTGTAGGTCCATATAGTTCTCTCTCTGGGTTCTGGCCTTGTCCTCAGGTTACGTTCCACTTACTCTCTGTCTGGGTCACTGTGTGTAGATTCCTATGTTCTCTCTGGGTTCTCCAGTTTCCTTCCACCTCCCAACAGCATGCTGAGGCCTGATTGGGCATTTTTATCTGGGGTGAAATCTGCCGCATGTGCAAAGTGTTCCCACAATCCAGCGCAATCCTGACCAGGATAGGGAGGTTAAAGGAACGATTGAAGATGAATGAATCGCTCTCTTTTCACATCATCATCATCATCATCATCATCATCATCACCAAGAGTCACAAACATGGCTATAACTAGCTGTGACGAAACAAAGGTCCAGATTTGAGATAATTTAGACTATTTTTGATCATTTATTATTGCTGATTATCGCTACCGATTCCTTAATATTTTTTTGGGACCAATTTGAAAAATATTCATGAGGATGCTTAATAGCGATGTCAATGTCAGGTATAGCAATATGTCTTTAAAACTGAGGCTGATGAAAAGCTGGATAAAGTTAATTTAATTATATTTTAGCAAACGACATCCCGTACTGTAAGCCGTTTAAGTGTGAAGTACAGTAATACCTTGTGCATTGGCAGGGTTAGGTTCCAGACGGATGTGTGAAAATCGCGAATGTTTGGTGGAGTCACTAAAAATGCTAATAAATGCTTATTTCTGAAGTTTAAACCCTGAATATGACCTAAATCATGCTCCGAAAGCATGTTAATTCCATTTAAAAGTTAGCTTAGTACATTACCCTTAAAAAAAATAAATGGTTGATGTAAAAACAAAGTACAGTATCACCTAATTCCGTGTTTCCTTTCTGAGCCACGGCACATATTTCACATTAGAAAAATCACAAGGCACACCACCAAACAAAAATTTATTGAAATATAATGAAAATCTAGTCTCAATTTACTTTCTTAGTTGAACACAAAGCTAAAAACAGCATTTTATTCTTACAGGAATTGAAAAACGACACGTACGAAATTCTTCTTCTACAGCTTCGAGTCTCTCTCTTTCTTCGTCTTTATAGCAGTCGAGTTGTACTGCCCTCTAGTGACAGGGAGAACTAACAGGCAGCCTTAGTTTTAGAAGAGTGAAGAGATTCGGGAGTCTACTTCCGGGTCAGCGCGCGGTGACGTGGGCAGTGGGTGACAGTTATCGTTTAATGCGGATCATTTAATCCTTTTTGAGGATTTCGCAGATGTGTGAAAAAAAGCGCGAATGTAAATTAGTTAGGGTCCACAGAAAATTTCGTGAATCTGTGAACCCGCGAATACGGAAACGCAAATGCACGAGGTATTACTGTATATTAAATGTTTCATTTACAGGTACGTATAAGAAATACGATGGCAAACATCAGAAAAGGCTTCAAGATATTGTAACTTTTTATGTTTTGGAGGCTGAAATCTTTCCAATCTTCCATCCATCCATTATCTATACTGCTTATCAGTCAGGGTTGCGGGGCGTCTGGAGCCGATCCCAGCTGATTTTGGGGCGAGAGGAGGCTGAAATCACCAGGTTATTAAGGCTGTTTTCTAAACCAAAATAATTACCTCTGTTAAATTAAATGAATGGATGGTTATGGAAGAATGGATGAAAAAGCATAATGAAGATTAACCAATTGGCAATTCACGTAGTATATGTTCCACATTGCGATACATTAACTGTCACACATTTCTGCTACGTGGTCCACACCCAATCTTTTGTCCTTGTTACGGCCCCTGACATTTTCCTTTTCATTTTGGAGAGAATCAAAGCCCGATATTGTTAGTGTGCTTGACACTAAACGTTTGAAGCGGAACATTTCAGTACCCCCCCCCCCCCCCCCCCCCCCCGGTTGACGTCTATAAATTGGAACGGCATTAGCTCTCTGATTGTTGTCGGTTTATCCAGTCCCAGTCATGTTTAAAAGACTTTGGTCAGTTACAAATCTGTCTCTGTGGAGCTTGAAGCTCAATTATATCAACCTTTCAAGTTTCTGTAATTTGTAATATGATGGGATTTCAAGGCTTCAAGGCCTTCTCTGTCTCAGACTCACAACACTGTTCAGTGTTTTCCCTCAAGACACGCACATGAGCTCACTTGGATGGAGTTTTGTTTTTAGTACACTCATTTCCAAGGCTTGGTTTGAACTGCCCTTGAACCTCTCTTATGGGTTTGGCCTCTCGTCTTCTCTCTCCAGTATGGCCCATACCCCCCCCCCCCCCCCCGCCCCCCATGTGTTTCTATACCTCAGCGTTGTCCTTTTTGCCATGCCTGTGGCCGTCCCTTTCCCCGGCGCCCCTCTTCCCTTGCCCTTAGATGATGCGAGCAGAAAGGGAATCTGTTTTTTCTTCTTTAAACATGTCGTTTTTTTTGAATGAAAGTGGGGTCACTACAGTACCTCAAAGTATCAGATTTTCCATTCTGGGTATATCGCCGACCATACAGTGCTGTGGAAAACATGGCCTGTCTGTATGCCTTCACATAACCAATCAATAAAATAAGCTCAGGAAGCTTGCGAAGGTAAGTTCTGCCCTAATAGTCCTAGCACAAAGGAACCAACAGTGACCTTTTATTTTTTTTTTGATCTATAGAGTTTGCTGATTGTGACATTGATGTCTCTGAAACGTATAGTGACTAAAAGGGGTATGTCACTAAAATTTCACGTTATTTGTATGAAACGTTTAAAACACGTTGTTCGTAGATATTGAAAACATCAGAAAAGAACACGTCATGTAACGGATTAGATCTGAAAGCGTAGCCGTAAGAGAGAGCTGTTGTCTGTGCAGACCTACAAAGGTTTGTGCTGACGGCTGTAGTAAACATAGTACGGCTGCCATGGGAACAGAGGAATGTTCTCTGTGCTCTGTGGCACACTTGTGGCTTGGGTGAGCAGACTGTCGGGTCCACCATAGACCGCATAATGGCAGGGTGTGCTTGGATCGAGGTCCCCCTTGGCCTTTGTCGTTCCCCTCGTTGGACTGACAGCAGAGCAGAGCCAGGCCACTCCGTTGGTCGTCATCCACCATGAGGGGAAACTCCCTTCTCAAATTAGTATGGTCTGTACCTGTCACGCTATGTGGACAACTCTGGAGATTAGGCTTCAGTCGAGCACAGAAGAACCTCCGCTTGTACAGCCCAGAGTGTAGCGAAGCACAGAAGACTTTTATTAGCAAGAGTTCAGTAATACAGAGCTCATTATAGCCTCGACAGTTGGCATTTGGGACATGGTTGCTGTGGCTGTTGTCCCTCAAAACAGGAAGATGCCTCTGAACGAACAGACCGAGACTTGACATTTCAGTGAGTTGAAAATAAAAAAAGCTCCTAAACAGAACTCGACAAGTTGGATTTCATTCGGATATAATTCCTCCGTTGCCCTAATCTCAACTGTTCTGAACTTTCCATGCAAGTTTGGGCTCATGCAAATTCTTACCGCTTTTGGGAGACGTCGTTGGAATGTGTTTACTGAGCTCGAGCAATCCCGCTATCAATCTTTATTTTACATAAACGTGACATTTTAAAGAATCTGCTGAGCTTCAGAAGTACGGGAAAGAGCAGAAAAGTAAGCAGGAATAAGCTGGCGTCTTAGAACAGTTCTTTACTTTAACTTCTTTCAGGCTAAGGCTTATTTGTATGGCATTGCGTTATCTGTGTCCAGGACTGAAGTGGGACTTTTAATATCTCCACAACTACCAAACCAAGTGGCACACAACTGCACTATTAACTGAACATGATTCCTTCTAAAAACGTAACACTCAGCGTTTGGTCAGTTTTGAATCTTGGCGTGGGTCGGTCGTGGAGGTAAGAAAAGTGGAATCATACCCATGAGTTTGGTGAGGACCAGAATGGGTCCAAAAACATGGTTCCAATGGAGTTAGAAAAGCATTCCGATTCGGTTCAACTTCACTGCAAATATATGCTGGAAGTGATACGTTAAGTGAGCTATTTCTATTATTTTTTGTGTCTGTTTGGGTGATTTTTGTGATTTTTGTATTTGGCAAAGGTTTGTTTATCTTTTATGTTTTCAGCCCTGTATACTGTAAAACCAAACCAAACCAAATAGCAAACAAGCCAAAGTATCAATTTCACCCCTTATTCCGACTCGCCAAAGTGACTAAAATAAGCGAAAGCTTCCTAAGAGTCACAAGCAGACGCAGAGTGAAGCTCTTTTAGGTTGTTTCATCCAAAAATGTCACCGAGAACCTCAGGGGTGTCCATTAATTTCGAGCACCTTGCTACATCATAATCAAATGCTCTTCTTTGTAGTGCAATCTTGTTCTTGATCTTGTTCTTTTTGCAACTGTCTCTCATCTTGCCATTAACCATTGCCATTTGCTCGATCAAAAAACGCTGTTCTCAGCGACAACAAAAAAACACTTGGCGCCGAATTTACTCTTCTTCTCCCGCTCTCTAACACTTTATGAGACTCCTCCAATTTACTAAAAAAAAAAACTGGCCGTGGCATTTACACTTTCATTAAGATAATTCTTGTGTTTGAATGTACAAGACAGTTAGGTGTGGCCATACCAAGTGGCTAATCACAATAATACACCTCCCAAATGATTGCACTTCTAAACATTGTTAGTAGTTCAAGTCCAAGAACATCAATGCCTGAAGAACATCAACAGGAACCTTTCCGATTCTTTCAAATTCCCACTTTGGCATTTAATTCAGGTTTTTTTTTTTTTTTTTTGGTACAGTGCTCTGAACAACAGGCGTTGTCACAAAGCAGATATATAAACATTTGGATGTAGATTAGATCCGTACATACAGAGTACGCCAGAGGTGACAGTGTCAAGGGAAAACTCCCTGAGCCGACATGAGGAGGAAATCTTGAGAGGAACCAGGCTCAAAAGGGAACCCGTCTTTGTCTGAGTGACACCACACAGCGCACCAGCCTCGTGAAGATGTAGACACTGTCTCTGTCTTTGACCTCATATTCTGTAGTTCTTTGGCATAATTTCTTCCCTTTATTTCCCCCCTGCCCTGCTGCCTTTGTCTCCTTTTTCCACGGACCAGCCGTCTCCTGTTGCCTTTTAGTCATCCTTCTTCATTAGCCTTCATTAGATAAAGCTTTAACTCTCACTTGTCAGTTCACTACACGTCATCTCCCCTCTTTTTCACCAAGAGTGTCAAGAACAAAGCTCTTTCCTTTGCAGAGCGAAATACATCAGCCATTTTGTTATTCACTGGCACTGTGTAATTTAAGTGAATTGAAGTCTGTTCTTTTATCGAACGCGACCCTTTCAAAGTGCCGAAGGGAAAACGCTTGAATTGCTTATTAGGGAAGGTGGTGGGATTATGATGACAGAGTGAGCCAGGAACTTTTCAGTTCATCAAGACGACAAAGGTTCTGATGTTAAAAGAGAGAGAGAAAAAAAAAAACACGGAAGGAATTAGACATGAAAAACGCTCCTATTCCCACCAAAACAGCACTCGCACAGGCAATCAAGCTACTGTTTAGATCCTAATGGTGGAGAGATAGGGATGTTTTTTTTCTTTTTCATGGGAGCAGTGGCACTCATTGGGGAAATTACAGTCATTTACTGGACCGACAGCTCCAAGTAAGTTAAAGACCAGCAGTGTGCACATGGAAGGGATGCTCGCTTCAAGCCCAGAGACGGCCAGTCTGCCTGACTTCAGTCTCTTTCTGCAATTTCTCCACACTCCTGACGTGCACGATTGTCTAATTTTTGCTCAGTTGCTATATTCCTCATCCTCCCTCCATCACCCTCAATTTTATTCCTCCTCTTTGCCATGGTGATCCCTGCGTATGCTCTACTTGTCACGCATATGATGAGCAATTCCCTGCCAAGCCTCCCTTCTCTCCCTAACTGTCTCTGGATATCTCTCACGCTTTTTTCTCACCCTCCCCTTAGTGTAGCATTTGAAGAGCAGGAAAACCATCACTTTAGCTAAAGCACGTCCCAAAATAGATCTGCAGCACCCCAGATAAAGATCAGACAGCATGCAAAACCATTGCGCCTCTCTCTCTCTCTCTCTCTCTCTCTCTCTCTCGCTCTCTCGCTCGCTCTCTGGAAACAGGGGCATGTCAAAGCAGGGCAGGAAGGCACAGAGATGACATGTGGGGAAGGAGAAGGAAGAGTATGACATCTGGGGTAAGCCCCTGGGAAGGCATGATTAGAATTGTAGTTAAAATTGGACAAGATGATGCACAAGAGTTTTTGTTAGTGAAATGGGATCAGGTTTTGCTGCCATATATAAAACTTTTAGCCAAATCTTAATTAAGCTTAATTAAAGCATGAACAGTAATCCATATCTCGGCTCAGTGGGGGTTCTGCAGAGAGGAAACTGGATCAGTTTAAATGCATTACATGACCTTGAGGTAGAGTTATATTTCTTACTT
>JAOVYU010000022.1:5850785-5861512 GCA_025674565.1 Synodontis membranacea
ACATGGTCCGATTGCGGTGAGACTTGGCACAGTGGTCTGTGACATGCCCACATGACCTATGGTGGTGTTAGCATTGGCCCGTTAGCATGCTAGCATGCTAATATGCTTACATGGTCCGATTGCGGTGAAACTTGGCAGAGTGGTCTGAGAGATGCCCACATGACTCTAACGGAATGTTTTTGTTTTTTTTTTCATTTTATGACTTAAAAAGACACTTGTCTTAAATATCTTCATGTCTATTGTTTCTCTTTACTTAGTTGAGTGGTTCTTGACATGACATGGACTACAGTTGTTGAAAAGGGCTATTTACATCAGTTCTACCAACACAACTGATGATCTCAAACTCGTTAAGAAGGCAAGAAATTCTACTCATGAACTTTTACCAAGACACACCTGTGTCTTGGTAAAAGCATTCCAGGAGACTACATCATGAAGCTGCTTAAGATAATGCCAGTAGTACGCAAAGCTGAAGAAGAAGAAGTCTTTATTTGTCATATGCACATCAGGGTAAACACTGAGTATATTGAAGAATCTTAAATATGAAACATATAATCATAATTATATAATCTTCTATATATCTAAATGTGTGTAATTTCATGGTTTTGATGTAATCAGTATAATTAAAAAAGAATTAAAAAAGAAAAACCAATGAATGTATAGGACGAAAACTGGAAATGTACAGTATATATGTCACTATAAATAGTTAAAATTCAGTAATAAATTTTAAATTGTTGTGGTATAGATAGAGTACAACACTACATGAGGTGCTATTATATTCAAATAATCAACTTCAGGGTGCCGCGCCTACACCGCCCTGGGCACGCCCGATCTCGCCTGTTCTTGGAATCTAAGCCAAGTCGGGCCTGGATAGTACTTAAATGGGAAACCGCCGGGGCATACCGGGTGCTGCAGACGACCCAGCCACAAGGGAGTGCACACTCTGGGGTATTTCTGCGTGCCGGGCCCAAGCCTGGATAAATGAGGAGCATGTGGACAAAAAGATCCGCCGTGGTGGCCCTTATTCTGAGAGAATAAACGCGTTTTTTAAGTTGGATTTTAAAATGTCGAATCTTAAGAAATACTTCATCCGAAGGTAACGGTGAAGAGAATTACTACTATAAATACTAGCATTTTATTTTCTTACTTATAATAAAACGCCTGTGATTGTAAAAAGGAGTTCAATTCTTAACTTATGTAAAACTTGATAAAGGTAGAAACACGGCTTCGAATTCTTCACTCAGGTTAAAGTAGAAGAGTATAAACTTTTGCATTTACTTATGGTATGAGTATGAGAGTAAAAATACAAGAAAGATTCACAAAAGAACCATCACACACTGCTTTTACCATCACTGCTGATGGTAAATTCGTGCTTCTTCCACCAAGCGAGCATGGAGCGTGGGAAACGTTAGCTAAAACTTGGGCCGATCGGCATGCAAGGCTAAATCTTTGAGGGACTTATTAGTAGTTCGCTGTTAGATCTTAACTGGACTATAAATGAGTGCTCTATTAAAGACGGGCACACTTGGAGAGTAAACCTGTTAAGCCTATAGATAAAAGACTCACAGATAGCGCTAGTATTGACATACATATGTGGTGTGCTGAATTAATTAGCATGCTAACGATTTGGGCCTTTGGTATCAGATTAGCTCGAGAGCCATTAAAGCAACATCGCAAGCATTTCTCAGTTCTCCGGACGTTTTAACAATAAGCATTTCTTGATTCACCTGTACCGGTTCCTTGCCGTGTTAAAAAATGTAGGCCGAGCGCGTTCCGAAACTTTTGAATGGCAGCACGTATATTTGCGATGCATTTTGATTTTAACCCGCAGCCTACTTGAAAGGCTTTTCATGTATAAAAAATTGTTTGAATATATATATATATATATGTATATATGTATCTCTTTTCCCTTCATGTCTGGCGTGCTCTCTCACTAACTCTTCTGCTAGCTCTTTATCGCCAGAGGGTATAAAAATGTGTCAGTGTGTGTTTGACTACCACGCTGCTTACGTAACCCGGATTTATGAGCAGAATTGAGATTTATTTCATTCCGCCACAGTGTGTCGGGGTTTAAAGCTGCAGTGGCACTGTAGGGGACTTGGGGAAAACTCACAGGATATGTGCGAGTCGAGCATAAGAGGACAAAGCCGTGCATGTTTGCGGAGACGGCGCTGACCTCAGTAATGCAGGTTATGTCTTCCGTCAGTACAGCGTCCCCGGCATGAGGTCCGGGTTAATGGACAGTGCAGTCCTCTGTCTGACAGCCCGCTAATAACTGCAGTGAGGGAAAGAAAGATGGAGGCAAAGAAAGAAAAAGGAGGGGGGGGGATATCGTGCATTCACATTACAAAGCGTGTCCTGGTCTCTGAGGCGAACTTGAGAAACACCGTAGCAGGATTCAGCAGTCAAATTAACACTGATCAGAAGAGAAGAAAAGAAGAGAGTGGGAATTAAATATGCATATGCGATGCCTCTTAAAGATTAAAACCACTCAAACGCCTTTAGGCTTCTGCTCTGATGTCCTGTTTCATAGTCACTCCATTCCTAGCTGGTTGTTAAGATTATTAAGATAGATCGTGATCCTACATCCGAACCGCCGAACATCACCGTGAGGAGCTCTAATAACTGTTCAGTGGCCCAAGGGTTTCTTGTAAAGAGATGTTCTGAGGCTTCGCGTGTTTCGAGGTTGATCCCGCACCATGGCATGGACGTGTGTGCCCCTCGTTTTTTTTTTTGTTTTTTTTTTTTTCTAACCGCATCAGCATAAATTGTATCTTAAGGAAAGGGACATTAGAGATGATGAATGAATTTTACATTCCATTAATCACTTGGGTGAAAGGTTTGCAGAGCGGGAAACAGAAAAAGAGCGAGAGATTCCTTCCTTTGTTTGCCGTCCAGTCGCTCACGTATGATTTATTCTCCCAAGGGTAAACACTGCCTGAAAAAAAAAAAAAAGGAAAAAGTACCCGGGCGAAATTGATAAAGTGCAGCATGTATCACACATGAGCTGGGTTTGTGGAAGAATTCTAAAATACACACTTTTTTTTTTTTTTTACTGCTGGAGGTCTGTCAGTAAATTGCATGTCTTGGGTTTTTTTTTTTTTGTCCTTTGCTTAAAGAGGTGTGACCAATTAACATTCCTCTCATCTTTAAACAGAGTAACAGTGTAGTTTATTGACAGAGAAAGGTTTTTAAACAGAAATCCATTTTCTGCTTAAACACTTGCCCAGTCGGTTGTTTGAACAATGTACAAATATATAATTTAATATTATTTCCAACTCCCGATACAAGTTTTTTTTTTTTTTTATTTTATAATGTTAAATGCATTTTCATTAGCTTGTGTTCATCAGCTTTATTTTTTTTTTTTAGTATTATATATTTCAGTATTATTTCCCAGTGCTTAGATGAGAAAAAAGAAAAATCCATTTCCAAGTCTGCTTTCTCTCCGTCTGGGATGTAATGCAACTTTTATTTAGATTCCCCATTCGAACACATCGCCTGGCTGGAGATGGGATTCCTTTTGTTCCCACAGCCGCGATGGAAACACAAGCACCAGAAGAACGCAGGTAACAAAAGATGATGTCTGGCTGCTTCAGAGGCATGAAAAATAACCTCTGCGCCTAATTTCCTCCTGCCGCTCTAATTAATCGTGAATAATAATAATTAGATCCAGGCTATTTCTCTGGAGGATTCCTTTTAATTCACATTCTTCAGATCAGAGTGGCTTTTTTATGCACACAGACATGCACACACACACACACACTACACACACCACACACACACTACACACACCACACACACACACGCACACACCTATAAATAAAGGAGGTTGATTTGACTGAACATGTTTGCGTAACTACCATTACATTACAATTACAATAACATTGTGCGTGCAAAGTTAGAATTAGTTAATGAAGCAAGAAAGTTGATATTTGCATTAGCATACTTAAAAAACAAACAACAACAAAAAAGGGTACAGGGTAAGTCAAGTCAAATTTATTTATAAAGCACATTTTAATTAACAAAAGTTGAACCAAGTTATTTTTATAATAAAGCATAAGCAATCCAAAACAGCATTCAAAATAAACAGTCCATTAAAAACGATCCAGAACTTTAAGCACCACCCAGTGTTTGTTTTGATAAGAACTTAAACGTTTTATTCTTTATTCACGAACTTTTACTTTATTCGCAAAAAATTCAAGTTACATTTTAGTCTTTTTGTTTTGTTGTGAGATTTAGTTGGTGGAACTCATTTTCAATTTTAGTCTAATTTTAGTCTAATTTTAGTCATTGGTTTAGTTTCAGTTTCCAGACACTTCGTGTAAAATGTGCCCCGTGGATTTAAGATGGTCTGTCGTGGCAGTTGGATTGCTGGAAGTTTTTTTTTATTTGTTTGTGAGATGCGACTGGTGGTGGTGTTACTATGCGGACTTTATGTGGAGTTAACTGCGACTCTGTTACTGTTTTGCTAGTTATCCAGTGAAGACAGCATTTTGTACACAGTGATGGTGACGAGCGTTATTTACGTATAAAGATGTTGCTTTGTTTAGACCAACGCCGCGTGTGTGTCCTGACTCATATACTTGTAAGAGTAGAACATTGAGAAAGCCATGCAAGCGGCTAAGTAAGCAAGCCTAGCGAGCCGGATTCCCTCAAAGCCCAACTGCTGTCAGGAACGTGAAACTGGAAAGGTAACATGATGTAATGGATTCTGCAGAAGGATATTTCTCCTGGCTGTAAAAGTTCCCTTGAGACGTAAGCTAGGTTGTCTGACCGAACTATTTTGTCTCATCTTTACACGTCAAGGCGGAATGAACAGAGATGTCACTGTCATTTTTGTCATGAATTGGGGTTTTTTGGGGTTTTTTTTTACATTTACGTAGTCGTTCTAATTTAGTCACGAAATTGAAGGTCGTCAAAGGATACTTAACGCCAAAATTCACGTCGACCAAATGAACACTGCCACCAGCACACGTACAATTACACACGAGAAAGGTGGAGGAAAAGAAATGGGTCTTTAGACAAGATAGAGAGGGAGATAATTCCTGGGGCAACAGTTGAGAAAGCCCTTTTGCCCCTAGACTCTGTCCTGTTGCCACAACCGTGATCTTGGAACTACGAGGAGTAGTTAGCGGGATGATGTGAGCTCGGTGCTGAATTGGGATGAAGGAGAAGACAAATATATTGTGGAGCGAGATCATGCAAAGTTTTAAGAACAAATAGCAAGACTTTAAACTCGGTGAACCAGTGGAGAGAGAGAGGCTAGCATACTGTATGTTCCCTTTCCTTAGTTCCAGTTAAAGCTCTCGCTGCTGCATTTTGCACCAACTGAAGGCGAGATAGCACCGATTAGGCCAAACCCTCATGTAAGGAGTTGCAATAGTCAAGTAGAGATGTGATAAATGCACGAATAACTGTTTCCAAGTCCTTCTAGGAGCGAAGAAAAATAGCGATTCAACTTAGCGATTGACCTCAATTGGTAGAAGCTGGCCTTGACTACGGTGGAAAGTTGTTCCTGAAAGCTTAATGATGATTTGAAAATGATACCAAGGTCCCTGACATTGTTATGGATAGTTACTGATAAAGAACCTGAGTCCAGACTTCAGCAGTAAAGGAGGCAGTGCTGAAGATAATAACTTCTGCTTTATTTTCGTTTAACCGTAGGGCATTTTGAACCATCCAGCATTTGGTATCACCAAGGCAAAATACCAACTTTCTGATAAATGAGGATCACCAGGAGGTACAGCTGTGTATGATCAGCGTAACAGCGGTAGCCGAAGAATAGGCTGCAAGGGGAGTGAGTATAGGGCAAATTAAACCGAACCTTGTGAAACACCTTGTGTGAAAGATGGCAATGAGAAAAAAACAACAACAAAAAAAAAACACCTACTGTATGTTAACCGAAATAGCACAACTCTTAAGGTAGGACTCGGACCACTTCAACACAAGGCTTTGAATGCCAACTTTACACTCGAGCCGTTTCAGCAGAGCACCGGGGACAACTGCACAAACCCTGCACTTAGATTGAGCAAAACTAAAAATTGCACATGAACCCAGAGTCTAACGTTAGTAAAAATTTTGTTGGTCACTTTCACAGGTTTCGTACCATGCAGCATTTCGAAACCTTCCTCAAGGTATGAGGATAGCTGAGAAGAAAACATTTTGGAGCTCGTGGGAGCTTAGATATGGGCCAAAGCGACATAATTACTGAGATTGGAACGAATAATAATTTTCGGAATCCATCATCTGCCGGATCTTAATTACACAGAAGATGACCTGGACAGTTAAGAGCGAGCAGTGAAGTCAGGGCTGATAAACTCTCTGGCAGTTCTCTAATCATCCTCCTCTCCTTGGGGAGAATAAGTATCTCCGGATGGACGTAATGAGGGAGTGGGTTGTCTGACTGAAACAGGTGGGCTGGGGCAGATTTCCATTTGCACAGATTTCTCCTTTCTGTCCTTCTCTTTTAGCAAATCTGTCCACATGCAAAGAGAGTTAACGCTGGGTGTTATGCTCTGTGTGTGTGTGTGTGTGTGTGTGTGTTTCTTTGTTCCCTGTCTGTTCTTTGTTCCCGCTCTGTACTTGAATGATGTCTTGGTCAATGCAGTGCTCTCATATGGATTACCGTTAAGTCTTTGTGCGTACAGCTTTTGAACAGTTGATATATCTGAGAGCGTAGGATCCGGAAGCCACAGAGTCCGGAGTCCATCGACAAAGCTGTTTTCATTTCAACAGGTCAAGTAAATGTATGGAATTTAATAAAAGGTCTATTAATTTCTAAAGACGCTAGTGACATTAATAAGCATTGCATGCCATTCTCCCTAAGCTCAAAGGATATGCCGATAGTTCGATGAGGAAAGCATTCAATCATTCAAATAAGCATCCAGTAGCACTATATTGTAATAATAATAGTATATTGGCAACGTATTGCAGCATGAATAGTCCTAGTTGTAATTATCACTGCATATGTGCTTTACTTTAATTTGACAATTTGACTTCCATCCTCATTATTCGTCAGCTTATAAAATTTGACTTGAAAGGGAACTAAGTCTACCTAAGCTAAGGTCAAAGCTTAGGTAGGCTTGAAAAACACTGCGTGTGGAGAGGGTGCGAAAAATATAACAGTCAGTTGTGACCACATACTGAATTGAGGTCATGAAAACGAGTGTTGGATCGCACCTTTAATTAGTAAAATGACTGTCAATGTTTCGTTAAGTCACTGTGCCCTCCTGTAAAGATTGCTCATCCGCTACACTTTCACTATATTTCACTAAAGCCTAAGCAGCCATGTCAGAGAGGGCACATTAAAATCTGTGTTTGCATGAAATTTAAAGTATTTATTTTAAAGCTAATGGTTAATGTTTGGATGCTTCTGCCGTTTTTTTTTTTTTTGTTTGTTTTTTTTTCCTCAGGCTAAATGAAGCTAAAGCGTATTGTTAACTAAAATGTTGCCCTGGTGCTGATGGTACACTCAGGCTTTAGGACTTCTGAAATTAGGACTCCTTCATTACCATGCTATGCAGCTGTGCAGCTGCGTAGCGGACTGATGAACAAGAAATGGAGAAAAAAAAAAAAAAAAGAAAGTGAAATGAAGTATTCTTTACATGCACTGGAGGCATTCTTTACAAGCTAAGTTGTGCTGACATCGACATCTTGCCCTGTTTAACACATACTCTGGAGATTCTAGGGCTATAAAAGCCATTGCAACAACACTCAAGGCATACATCCTTTCTATTCCCAAATGGCTTTCTAGTTCAGCCAGTGTTCCATCTTTGCATCTTAAAGACATTCTTTCGAAATGGCCTTCGAATTACTCCTAAATTGCTCCGTCATTAAGTGCATGTATTGCCTGCATTCTCACCCTGAGCATTGTTAATTAGTTAATAAGAAGCTAGAGGCAGGCTAGCTGCACTGCAGGTCTGGCGTAGTGATGGTGTGGTGGGTAAGGGGTGCATGGAGAGCTTGGGAAGTGCACTTCAGAGAGGTAATTAGAGTGGAAAGTGTGCTTAGGGGCCCGGAGGGGATGGGAGGTAGCTCACTTGGTGACAGAAGGAGCATGAATGCAGTTAGAGAGTTACTACTGCAGTAACAGGAATAATCACGGAGGTGCTGCAGGGAAAGCGATGCAAACCGCTGATCCGTGTTGCGCGACTGCTTGCACAGACATCATACAGTACCATGCGTGCTTTAGCATAACCATTAATGTCTTCTGGGTGTCAGCCAAGATCAGGTTTGCAAAACTGTCAGTGTGGGTGAGAAAGTGCAGAACATCCAGGAGAGTACATTTACAAACGCAGCTCTGGTGCTTTCCAGTCCATTTGTCTCAAGTCTGCAAAGCCTCCAAAAAATGATGAATCCAATTCTTTGCGATGGGAAGTATACTTCCTGTCCATGGAAATGAGATGAAAAGTGTTCTTACTAGAGCTTATTTCCTTGGATTCTTCCAGCGTTTGAGTTATGGGACAGCTTACCCTGAAGAGTAGGTCTCAGAGCAACACTGTAGGGAACCGAGGCTTCTGCTGAAGTGGGTTTATGCTGGAGATTTTTTTTTTAGGAGAGAGACACTCAGAAGGACTCCTGGGTGTCTTATTTTCTTACATAAAACCAATGCCAGTGTTTTCAGTTCACATACCGAATGCTAACACATACTCTTACACCAATAAGCCTTAGCATTAAAACCACCTGACTAATGTTTTGTAGGTCCGAGGCTCTGAGCTAAGCTCTGACCCGTCACGGCATGGACTACACAAGACCCCTGAAGGTGGGCCTTGTCATCTGGCACCAGGACATTAGCAGCAGTTATTTTATGCCCTGAAAGTTGTGATGGGGTGCAGAAATATGGAGAGTTTTGGAAGCTAGGTCATCCCCCTGAACTCGTTGTCATGTTCCATCACGCAAATCACGCTTCTCTGCTTGCCAGTCAGATGGGCGAGTCTGGGTTTGCCGGATGCCGGGAGAATGTTACCTGCCTGACTGCATTGTGCAAAGTGTGAAGTTTGGTGGGGGAGGGATAATGGTGTGGGGCTGTTTTTCATGGTTTGATCTAGGCCCCTTACTTCCAGTGAAGTGCAGTCTTGATGCTTCAGCATACCAAGACATTTTGGACAATGCTATGCTTCCAACTTTGTGGACACAGTTTGGGGAATTCCCTTTTCCATTCCAGCACGACTGTGCCGCAGTGCATAAAGCAAGGTCCATAAAGACCATGGTTGGATCACTTTGGTGTAGAAGAGCGTGACTGGCCTGCACAGAGCCCTGACCTCGAACCCAATCAAACCAGACCTCATAAACACTCTACAGAATGAATGAATGCAAATTCCCACAGAAACACGGCAGGATTTAGTGGAAAGCCTTCCAAGAAGAGTGGAAGCTGTTATAGCTGCAAACGGGGGACCGACACTATATGAAAGTCTGTGTATTTGAATGCAATATAAAGTCCCTGCTGGTGTAATGGTCAGGCGTCCTAATACTTATGTCCATATAGTGTAGGTAGTACATGCCAAAGTAACATCCACATGAATGGCAGGACCCAGGTTTCCCAACAAAACATTGCCCAGAACAGCACACTGCCTCTACTGGCTTGCCTTCTTCTAATTAGTGCATCCTGGTGCCAACCCCTTACCCAGGTACTGTAAGATGAGCTAGCTTTCGTTGACCATACACATAAATGAGCTTCCTCACTCACTCACTCACTCACTCACTCAATTTCTATACCACATATCCAATCTCAAATCAATACGGGTGCAAGGTTTGGTACACCATGGACAGGTCGCCAGTTCGTCGCAGGAGCGACTTAGACAGGGGCCACATTGTGCTTGCTGGATGACTCAGTTAGGACATCTCCAAAATGCCAGATCTTGTGTCTTGCCGTACACTTGCCAATTATTCACATTTTAAATTTTCCAACGCAAGAGAACTGACTGTTCACTTCCTGTATAATGCATCTCACCACTTGACAGGTGCCAGTGTAATGAGATAATCAATGTTATTCACTCCACCTTTCAGAGGTTTTAATGTTATGGCTGATTGGCATACAGTAAATCCTTATTCTGCACTATGATGCACGTTTACGGTCTGCTTCATTTCACTGCTCATTTGGACGGAGTTACAATCTTACAGTTGGCTAGCATTCCTACAGTTGCCGCAGATGAGAGAAATGGGATGCTACATGTTATTATTATTATTATTATTATTATTATTATTATTATTATGGGGAACATCTCACTATGTACTGCATCACCTGGAGGTATTTGAAATGACAATGAATCTCATTTGACTTGACTTCAGGACAGAGCTAACACAACACTAGCTTTAGGTATTAACGTCAACAGAGAGAGAGAAAAAGACAGCCTGGTGGGGGAATAACTGTGACAACAGGAATGACCTTCTGTCACACGTTCCACAATATTAAATACTATAAACCAGTAGTCCCAAACCTTGTTTGTACCACGGACCAGTTTCATGCATGAAAATTTTTCTGCGGACCGGGTAGAGGTGCGGGGGTTCGCATAGTGGGTGTGGAGCTTGTGTATCACCTGTTGCGATGAAGCCGTAACTTAGGTAGGAATCTTGGTATTTTCGTTTAAACGCAGCTTTCTTTTTGCTGGCAGTTTGTGTCCCTTCTGCTGTCCTATCGTTTGCTCGTTCCTTCCTAAAAAAGCTCTCCAGTGAATTTTGTTTTTGGCTCATTTTTTTTCAAGGGTTAGCTTGTGTCGCTGATGCGTGAAATG
>JAOVYU010000022.1:5864353-5878625 GCA_025674565.1 Synodontis membranacea
ATTTTAGTATCTGCACCCAATTGCAATCAAAAACATTAGATTCAGTGTGACTCCACTGTACTGGAAAAATATAGCATCTCTGGCACATATAGGATAATTTGCACTTTTATTACCTGCAACGTAAATGTCACCCCAGATATTTTTTTTTTCAGGGTAAAAATCAGTCTTGCAGAGAGTAGGTTTACATTCCCAAGGCAATACCAAGTGCTCAATTCTGATTACCACTAAAATCTCCTTTTTCACCAGTTTGAACAGTGCATCTTGAACATTATATTATAATTGATATAACGTTATTCCTGTTAACCAAGAAATGATTCTTAAAAAAAAAAAAACAGGCATGTTTAGAATAAAATGTGTATTACGGTCCTACAGGACGATGTATTATGTGATTTAGGATTTCTGAATGGTTTGATTTATAATTCTATCTAAAATGTTACAGCATGCAGATATATGGGTTTTGGTGGGGGCAAGCTGACATTAATAACGCCTCGAGCCACCTCAAACAACAAGTTGAGGCTATCACACTTAACTTATGCTGTAGACTACAATGCGGTGAATTTTTAAAAGTTATTTCCCTAATTTTGTCAGAGACTTTGGCCACCAATCAGGCAGCTCTCCCCATCGCACGGCAGCTAGGGCGAAGGCAATCACGTGCTCCCAATCACACGCAGCTGAGCACATTATTTTAAACTGCTGCTCATGCAGTGTCTGAGGTGGCATAACACACTCGGAGGAAAGCGCTATCCACACACCTCTGCACACATGAGCTCATAGATGCCCATGAATGGCTAGTGTGGCTGTAATTGACAGTAATTGCCACCCCTCCCTTAGAGCACAGGCCAATTTTGCTCTCTCGGGCTCCTGGCCACAGATGGCTGTTGAATCCGGGCCGCAGATGGCTGTGGCATCATCGGGATTCAAACTTGCGATCTTCGGACGACAGGTGGATGCTTTTCTGTTGTGCCAATCAGGAGCCCATAGAGCAAAATTTTTAGATTAACCCCAATAATAGGCAACAACAAAGCAATCATCCAGCGTACAGTCTAGGAGCTCGATTTGAGTGACTTTAGACATATTTGAGGTAATGTGGGTTATTAACCGGGGTTTGAAATCTCAACAGAACTTATATGCCCTCAAATCCCACACCAAAGACCTGACACTAGCCCATCTTGCCCATATGGATCTCTGTTAGCACTTGTTGCAGTTCCCATTTTGACCACTAGGTGCAAAAATAACTCAATGGAAGCTACATTTGGTAGCGAGCTCACTGGCATCTAGAAATGTGGGCAAATAATAATAATACATATCTTTTTTTTTTTTTTAATGAACATGTCATAGTTTTAAACATTTCGAGGTACAGTTACGAGTTCCTGTTATCCCTGTTATGTTATTGCAGCTATAAACAGTTGCTTCCTTCCCACTTATAAAGACAGAAAAACACATTCATGTTACGGAGGAACTCACTTCAGTCTTTTATGTGGTGTAAAACGAACTGACTGTTACGAACCACTGACACCGGAGACTTCCTCCGTACATGTTACATACAGTAAGCCTTTCCTCTATTAATATAAACTACTATTGTCAGAGCTGCTGTTAAAGAAAATGAATCAACACCTTCCGACCAATCAGAATGAAGAATTCAACCGTGCTGTAGTTATAAGGTAACAATATGTTCAGAACATTCTCTCAGTAATCATTTCCTGTTAGCAGTGTGATTTCGCACACACACACACACACACACACACACACACACACACACAGTAAGAGGCAAAAAAAAAAATCGAATCAGATTTTGCCTACAGTGTAAATGCAGCCTAAGATATCAATTATTTTCTTCTGTCCATAGTCATTACCTCGGGTTAAATATAATGAAACAAATGGCCAGCGTGTTGCGTCAATTCGAAGCAGCCTTGCACACGGAGCAAAAAATGATCCATCGATTTTCAGCCGAAGTGTTTCGCAGCCATCAGCAGTTTTTCGTAGGCCATTTGCAGAAACTAACAGCCGGGAACACCTAGAACACACTGATGACATTTGGCCTCAGGTAAAGAGCGCGATCAATATATATATACATTAAAACCCCAATTAGGGCAGGAGCTGACACATATTTGTATAGCAAGCACAGAGAACATGGAAGAAGAACCGAGGAACAAGACTGCTTACATTCTCATGTGCAATATGTTTATAGTGAGTGTGTGATAAGGAATGCAAGTGGTTGACAAATGACAAAGGATTGTATATTCAGTCATGAAACACTGCTTAGACCAGCGGTCCCCAACCTTTTTTGTACCAGGGACCGGTTTCATGAATGAAATTTTTTTTGCAGACCGGGTAGAGGCGCGGGGGTTCCAGTAACAAAATAATACAGCAAATTATGCATAGCGGGTGTGGAGCTTGTGTATCACCTGTTGCGATGAACCCGTAACTTGGGTAGAAATCTTGGTATTTTCATTTACTAGTGTTGTAGTACTCGAGCTCGGTCTCTTGTGTGTCTCGAGACCGGTTTTTGAAGGTCTTGGTCTTGTCTCGGACTCGGCCGCATTTGCACTCGGTCTTGTCATGGACTCGAACAAAGAGGACTCGGAATTTTATTTTGAGACCAGCCGAGACCACGGCTCAGAGAATATTATTATTAATGAGCTGTTTAATGTCGGATTAGATAACTTCTTACTTCAAGTGCAACCAGTGATGTTAGTGCCGACCGCGGTTACCCGACCCGCCCCCTTCACATTAGTGTTGTAGTACTCGAGACCGGCCTTGAGACCGTTTTGTGAAGGTCTCGGTCTCGTCTCGTCTCGGTCTCGGCCAGCCTTCGGCCTCGACTCGGTCTCGGCACCTGAGAGCCTTGGTCTTGTCTCAGTCTCAACCCCCTCTGGTCTTGGTCAGGTCTTGGTCTCAGATAAGGTGGTCTTGACTACAACACTATCTTTTATATGCAGCTTTCTTTTTCCTGGCAGTCTGTGACCCTTCTGCTGTCCCATCGCTTGGTCATTAAAAGTTCTCCAGTGAATTTAGTTTTTGGCTCATTTCTTTTCATGTTTACATGAACTTCTTTAATAATTTATGCTAAAAGAATGTAAATGATCATCGGTTGATTGGCATTCCCAGAATGTTTCGCTGTATATATCATCCTGGTCATCTGTGTTCACCGTTTTATTTTTATATATATATAGATAGATAGATAGATAGATAGATATAGATATAGATATAGATATAGATAGATAGATAGATAGATAGATAAATATATATATAGATATTTAAAAAAACACTTCCTGGCTCGAAATGGTTACTACAGTAGTGTTAGCGACATCATCAGTAGACACGGCAAATGATACTTTTCCTGAATAGAACTTTTGACTTAAAGCTCCTCAGATAAACATGGAACGGAAGAAGGGATGGTACTGTAATTGCACCAGCAGCATCTTTAAGAGGAATATACAAATCCATCTGAGCTAGCTAGACACCTGTCCAACATGCTGTAAAGGGAGTGTAGCTTTTTTGGGATCTATTTCCTCCGTTGGAGCTAAAATAAAACAGTATATTTGTTCATATAGAGGCAGATGGTGGCCTAGAGGTTAGGTAACGGTAACGTGCTTATAATTAGAATATTGCAGGTTCGAATCCCACGACCAGCATGGTACCACTGAAGTACCCTGAGCAAGGTGCTGCCCCCAAGCACTGCTCCCTGCGTGCTGGAAATAGCTGGGTATATATGGGTTAAAAGCACAGGACCAATGTCGTTGTTGTGTGCTGTGATGTGTCAATAATGACGATTACTCACGTTCACGTTATTGTGTCCGATATATCCCTCAATATTCATTTCCTGTTTATAGAACTATAGCCTTGTGCCTAGTAAGTCACAGCTGAAAAAATTCCTGTTTTGTCTCTCCATCCATGTCTTCTACTGCCTTTTCAAGTGTAATTCATTTATTTAGTCAATCTAGAGCAGCGGTCCCCAAACGTTCTTGTACCACGGTCCAGTTTCATGCATGAAAATTTTTCCACGGACCGGTTAGAGGCACGGGGGTTCGCATAGCGGGTGTGGAGCTTGTGTATCACCTGTTGCGATGAACCCATAACTTGGGTAGGAATCTTTCATTCATTTAAACGCAGCTTTCTTTTTGCTGGCAGTCTGTGACCCTTCTGCTGTCCCATCGTTTGCTCGTTCCTACCTGAAAAAACTCTCCAGTGAATTTTGTTTTTGGCTCATTTTTTTTCAAGGGTTAGCTTGTGTGGCTGATGCGTGAAACGGCGTGCCAGAGTCAAGTGCGGTAGTGAGGCGAGGAGCGGAAGCAGTCATTTTTCAAAATAAGATCCGGAAGACTAATGAAAGAAAAAAAAAACATATTTTTAACCATAAAATTTTTTCTTTGTGGCCCGGTACCAAATGATCCACGGGCTGGTACCGGTCCATGGACCGGGGGTTGGGAACCTCTGATCTAAAGAAAAAAGTAAAGAAACTCTTGTCAAGGTATGACAGTATTTTTTATAATTATGTTAAAATATTATTATTATGACATCATTATAAGATTTCTTTCATTATGACCACATGCTACTCGTATAATCTAAAATTAAATCGTGTTAAGCGATCGTTAATACAACACGCCGTGTATTTTGTGTTTCTTTTTTGCTTCAGAAGTGTTTGAAGCTTCTTTATAATGAACTCATACTGTGAGGCTATGAAGCAGGCTTGTGTTTTGAGTTGCTGTGTGTTTTTTTGGTGTGTTCTCTTGTTATTGTACGCGGAGGTGCTCAGAGAGCCCGTGGCAGCACTTTATCCGTCTGCACGCCATGTGGAGTGTTAGTGCTACGGGGGGTGGATGGGCAATATCTGATAAATATTTTGTGGCTCGCAGGAGTGTGTTGGCCTACATTCATTTTCTCTCCTGCTTCTCTAACGGATGCCAATTACTGTCAGAAACATGAGAGACGTGTTCTGAAAACACGAGCATAGATGCGCCGTGCCAAGTTGAAAAAAAAAAAAAAAAAAAACCTCAGTCTTGCTTTTATCTCCCCTGCCTTATTAATTATGCATGGCCCAATGGTCTACAGCCGGGAGCTTGTGAATGAGTACATGTTGTGCACACGCACTCTCACACACTCGCACTCTGGTTGCGTTCTCAGTCGAGAATGTCTCTAATAGCTCTATAATGACTTCTCTCTAAATGACCATTATACGCGTACTGGAGCCTCTGACGATCGCCACACACTCTTCAGGGATACCACACGCACACGTGCAATTTATTATTTTTTTTTTCAGCTTTCAGCCCATGCCTCAGGTTATGCCTCATAACTCTACAATCGTCACAAGTAACCCGCAGGATCGCACAGGCTACCGGTTACTTCACCTTGGAGTCGCAAAAGATCCTTATTGGTGTTTTTTTCTTGATGAAGAAACACTACAGATGAAAATCACATTTTCTTGACTTCTTACAAACAGCTATATTGGAGCGGTATAAATAGTCACATGACCAGAGCCTCTTATTTCAAGCAAAGCATCCAATAAAGATGGCATCTATATCAGCTCTCTATAAAAGGCAGTGAATTAAATGTATGTAGGGAACACTTGGGGGCATGCAGTTATAGGAAAATAATCAATGATATGGTGGTGTGATGCGGCCAGATCTGAGGATCTCTGCCAGCCCAAATGTAAATAGCATTGTCCTTCAGCATTTATATCATGCTCAAAGGTCAGTAGACACTGCTGTGACCACTGGGTCAGAATAAAAATTTCATTTCGTAAAGTCTGATTCTTCAAGTACAGGACTATGTAGACTTAAATGATCAATGTCTGGTATGTGCAAGTTTTTTTTTTTTTTTGGTTCTCCAAAAAAAATAAAATAAATAAAAATAAAAATCCCTTATTGATAAATAAAGAAGATTGTTTAAATATGTAATTAATCAACTGGGTCTGATTAAAGTTGGATCAAGAATAATATATTTTATAAATTAACCTTTGGTCGTCATTTACAAGCAGCTGTTTTCCCGGGAAAATGTACCAGATTAACTTCCTGCGGTGTTTTTTTAAAATATATTTTATATATTTGTTTCTTCAAACACACTTTACGTCACTGAAAAAATTTCATTTATCCTCCATCTTTTTAAATTTATGCGGCGTAGATAACTTTTTTTTTTGCCATTGCCTTCTGCACAGGTCTCAAAAGTTACTCTTTGCTAACTTTGCACATTCCTCCCTCTCTCTCACTCATGCTCTGTGTGTGTGTGTGTGTGTCCGATCTCTCACTCTCTCTCTCTCTCTCTCTCTCTCTTTCCCTGCCTTGCTCTCTCCCACTCTCTTTCTCTAATTGAAGAGGCATGTGCTCCACGCCCCTCTCATGGGCCTCAGTCATTGGCTGGAGGGGAAACATCCGAGGACGAGCCCCTACCAGGTGGTGTCTTTTTGGGAAACCCGCCGTCTGACCTCCCTCTCTGGGCAGATTCTGGCACCTGCTTTTCCTTTCCTCTCGTCTTCTCTTCTCTTTTTTTTCTTCTACATCTCATTAATTCACTCACTCTTTCCAAACTTGGCTTTTTTTTTTTTTTTTTCCACTTTCTCCCTGCTTCTTTTTCCAGCCTTCACATCCATGCCTCATCTTTTCTTCTTTCATCTTGTCCCTCTCCTTCATCTCCTTCCTGCTCGCTTCTGTACCGATCTGTGCTTGAAGACTTTGTTGCTTTGGAGGAAAAGAAGACGAGATGCTCGGTATATAACGTACTGTAGCTGGCCTCAGATGCAGTCTGTTTACGTTAACAGAACTGTGGAAGGACTCTTTAAATCTTTTTAAAGGGTCTCATTGATATTCACCGGGCTGAAATTTTCTGAAGATTGCCTGAAATTAAATGGGTCATTCATTTTCTTTATGGAAGCTCTTTCTGGAGCTTAATTGTAATTTTAATCATGCATGATTAAAATCGTGCGGGTGCGTTAACAGCAAGAGAGAACATGGGTGCGTGTGTGTGTGTGTGCATATTGGAGATAAACTTTGTGCGATTGATTGAATTCTGTAATGTATTTTCTTATTCCTGAAGGAACAGACAATGAACACAAAATCAATAAGGGCTGAGAAAAACCATTTGCATGGATAGGCACTTTGCATCGCACCTCCAAATTCAATAAGTCTCAGTGACACATTATTGCAGTTATCTAAACGATTTGGCATGCATAGACACCAGGAGAGAAGTGTGTGTGTGTGTGTATGTGTGTGTGTATGTGTGTGTGTGTGTGTGTGTGTGTGTGTGTGCATGCATACGTGCCTTTAAATCTTTTGTGAAGTGTGAGGACCAAAAACAGGCTAAATGTCCTTACAATGATAGGGTAAAATGTCACCACAAACACCAAGTCTTCACAAAATGTCATGTTCTTCCAGAATAATATAGCTGTTATTTGAAAACCTTTTATTTTGGTTTAATTTTAGACAATGCATTCATTAGCTACAGTAATAATTATGCCAATGGAAGGTTCTCATAAAGACAGTTTAGGATAGAAAGGAATTTAAAGATAGGGCCAAGGGAAAAAAATCATGTAATCATATACGGTAGGTGTAGACTACAAGCTCGACTAAAATCCCACGGGACTCCTGGGAGCCAATAAATGAAAAGTCATGGGAGTGGGTAGTAACAATGAAAACTCAAGTTTCTTAAAAAAGGAGCGTAGAAAAAGCTATCCTGACCACCAAAAAATGCACCAAATAATCGAGATGACGGGAACGCGCTAAGAATCTAGCAAAATTCTCATGGTTTTTATTATTCCGCCATTTGACTGCGACAGTGTTTAGTGTGTGGCTTGTGTATTAAAAAAAAAAAAACATCCGTGGTTACATGCGAAACTACCCGTGGGAGCAGGTAGGATTGGTCAAGAGTGTCTATACTGTAGGACTGGGTGGGATTTCTCGAAAGAATTTTTGAGAGCGGCCAGGTTGAGAGTGTCTGTTAGAGTGGGCGAAATTGGTCAAGATTTTTTTTTTTTTTTTTTTTAAATGAAAACGGGCATGATTGTTAAAGAGTGTCTATGAGAGTGGGTGGGATTTGTCAACAGTATCTGTAAGCGTAGGCAGGATTGGACAATAGAATCTATAGGAGTGGGCAGGATTGCTCAAGTGTCTGTTGGAGTGGGTGGGATTGCACAGAATTCCTTTGGGAGCAAACAATCAGGATTTAAAAAAAAAAAAAAAAAAAACGGTCCTGTGCTTACCTCTAGCTGTGTTATTTGTATTGAGACACATATTCAAGTGTAGTGTCAGATGTAAAATGTCAGTAACTGTGTATGCGAATGGGGATGTGTGTGTGTGTGTGTGTGTGTGTGTGTGTGTGTGTGTGTGTGTGTGTGTGTGTGTGTGTGCGCGCATGACAGTTATTAATTTCCTGAGCTCAGATCGTCTGTTCACTCCTGTCCCTTCAGTCAATATTTGGAGAAAATCTGCTCTTATTGACACGAGAGCGAAAAACTGGGAGTCTTGACTAGAAAGGAATGTGGAGCGAATGCAAAAAAAGAAAAGATTTGAAAAGTGAACTCTACGTCTTTGGCTGTGTTATGCTCGCATGCTCCGAATAAAGCGGTTTTCTCAAGTGCATAAAAAATAAACATGTAAAAATTAAGTACTATGTGTGAACAGTTATCTACATGAGTTTTCTTTACCCGAAAGCAAGCATGTGGGGGAGCACGATTTTTTTGTAATCAACAAAATGCATTTCCTACTCTCAATTTAAAGGGAGAATGAGGTAATCCAGCCATTTCATTTGATTGGTCCCACTGTGAATTCTCAATCTCCATACGGAAGCCTTGTAGTCATTTATCTCTTCCTGTAGATGTGTTCTGGCTTTTCATTTATTGATAAGGTTAGTTTCCTTCGCCAAAGTCCCTTATGGTGACTTACTTGTAATCTCTTCTAGCGTTTGAGATCGAATCCAGATGTTTTGTACTAACTGTCAGTGGATATGAAGCCAAGTGAATGCATCGCTTTATTTGGAGACTATGCACATGTTATATACTGTATTTATAGTTCATACAGGGTGATTCTAGTACATTGTGCCTTATGTGGTTTGAAACACTTTAAAAATCTGAATATTTGCAAAAAAATTCAATGCATTTTTATATAATTCCTTATATCCCAGTGTGTAGCTATGAAATGCTACGCTGAATATCAGCACATGGCTTTGTGCCTACGGTATGGCTGAAGCACAGCTGTGCTGATATTCAGTATAACTGCACTCTTGCTCGTACGATATTGCTTAAATATAATATAATATAATATAATACAGTATATAACGCTGTTGTGTCAGGATATTGAGTGCACGTGCAGATGGATATTTAATTAGTGCAATACATAATTACAAACCCTAAAAGCCATCAATATGATCTTGAACATGGACACAAATGAACACAACAAATGCTAGCACAGAGTGCTACAAATGACAGATCTTAAATACTAGTATTCATTAGATTAGATTAGATTAGATTAGATTAGGTTGCATTTGGAGCTGAAATGAAAGAGCCCCCCTTTTGAGGTGCAGCTCTTGACACTCCTACTTTGGTCTCAAGGGGGTCCTTGGCACCAGACTCCTGCTCAGCTCGCTCCGCTGGCATGACCTGAGCTGGAGAGGCCACCCCATTGGCCTCTGGCGTAGGCTGAGCTGGAGAGGCCACCACGTCGACCTCTGACGTGAGCACTGCTGTAGAGCCACTGCTTCGTTTGGCCAACTAGGCCCGAGCAGCACACAGGCCTCAGCCCCCTTGAATGTGTTGATTAATTTTCTATAACAGCAACCCTGACAGCGTTTTCAGCTATATTTCAAGTCACAGGTTTACATTAACATGCTCATTCTGATATTGTTTATATCAGTAACAGTATGCACTGGGATTACTATGAAGGATCCACACAATCTGTTATTCATGCAAACAAGAAATTGCGGTTTTGCTTGAGGAGACGTTTGTTTAGCGTTTCGTCATTGTACAGCAGTAGAGCCATATCGGTAACATTTCTGACGAAGAAAAGACTTCAGGACAGAGAGCTTTTGCATACTTTGTCTTGTTATCGTCAACTGTTAATAGGTCCTATAACGTAAGGGAGACAGCAACTAACTTGCTTGTGGATGTTCCAAAACGTCAATGTAATGAACTCATAAAAGCATGTCCCAGTACGGTTTATGTCTCTTACACCACAGCAATTTACCAGAGCTAATAAATTATCTATTTGTAACATAACATAACATAATAGAATAACATATAGGTGGCACGGTGGTGCAGTAGATAGCATTGTCACCTGACAGGAAGACGGTACCGGGTTTGATTCTGTCATCGTCTGGGGCCTTTCTGTCCGGAGTTTCCATGGTCTACCTTGCCTTCGTGGGTTTACTCTCCGTGCTTCAGTTTCCTCCCACAGCCAAAAGACGTGCAGGTTAGTTCAACCGGCCACTCTAAATTGCGCATAGGTGTCAATGTGAGTGTGAATGGTTGTTTATCTCTGTGTTAACTCTATGATAGATTGGCGACCTGCCCAGGGTGTACCCCGCCTCTCGCCTGGAGTCAGCTGGGATTGGCTCCAGCTTCCCCACGACCCTGACAGATGCGCAGCATAGATGATGGATTTATGGATGTTTAATATAATATGTCTGTATTGAGGCCTGTCCAGGGTGAACCCCTATATTGCCCCAAAGGCAGCTGGGATTGGCTCGAGCTTTCCCTTGACCCACAGTGGATAAGCGGTATAGAACATGAATGGATAAATGAATGTCTGTATTGACAACAATATTTCTTGGATTAGTGGCCGTGAAAGAAGGCAGCCGTATCTCTTTCATAATTGATTACTACTACTATATAAGGAGATGAAGTACTAGAGGTCATGGTCATGGGAAGTAAGATGATAATTTTGTGAGGGGGTAAAAAGGCGCTGCGCATTCTTTGTGAATGTCCATAAACTTGAATTTGATTGCTCTACACATATATAACATTCGTAATGCACTGCCGTTTCTCATTTGTAGGAGTTGTAGGAGGCGTGAAGTGTACGAGAGTACAGATTTTGAGTGGGAATACTGACTGTAAACATGATTCATACAGTGCTTCAAGCCAATTCTATTTAGGGATAGCGATTACGGTGGCCTGTCCGTGATGTTATAGCTCACAGTCTATCACGGCATAATTTGTACAGTATATACACATATTTACATATATCCCAGAAGAGGAGAGAACTCTCTCTCTCTTGCTGCGCCTTTGTGTCCGTTACACATAGGTAACGTAGAGGGGCAGACAAAAGCAGGTCCAAGTCAGCAGAGACTGCAACGCCCCCTGGTGATAACTGGAGTGCGATGCACGTTATTCAGACAAGTTAGAGTCAGGAGTACTATTAAGTGTGATTATGGCAGTTGAAAATGGTCTCTCTTTTTTCCAGTGTGAATGCAAGTTAGAGAAGTGAGAGAAGAAGGTAAAAATAGAGTTGAAGGTAAGAATGCATTGGAATGTTTATGTGTGTTTTGTTGATTTATGTTTCCTCTACACTCAGCGGGCTGACCCCTGGTTGGAGCCACATTAATAGCTTTGTGCAAAAGTGCTGATCCCTGTAATTCCTTGTCACCCTGACGGCAGCAGTGTCGCCTCGTTAAAACACACACACACACACACACACACACACACACACACACACACGTGCACACACAGACACACATGCGCACACATGCGCACACACATGTGCACACTCGCACACAGCGCTGTGGAAGTCCAAGAAATTGCTTTCTGTCCACTTAATAGAAAACAGATAACATCTGCTGGGCTCCTGTGTTCTCTAAAGCGTCAGGACTGGAGCACTTAGACTTGGTACAGTAACGATGAGACTGCCGCTATCTAAAAGCATCCTGATCTATTCTCTCTGTTATAACTCCAGCCTTTTTTTTATACAGATATGCAATGCGACTATGGGTGCACTATGCATGGACGTATGCATGTATGTCTTGTTTTTATAACGTCTGAAACTCGTGCCGTCACATAACAGCGACACATGATCGCTTCTCTTTGTTCGTGTTTGAATTTCATTCTCATTTAGATTTGCTTTTTTTTTTTTTATTGTGAGTTTGTAATTAGTTTCATTTAGTTTTTACATAATTTAAGTTTAGTTTTGCTCATGCCAGTTTCACGCACAGAGCAGAAAGCGGCACAGCTATTGTTATCCGCTTCATTTTGTGGAAATCAAACATTATCATGAAAGTAGTATCATCTCACTTAGTCGCGATCAGGAATTGTCACAAACAAGGACATTTATTAAAAAATATATACATTTTAAAATAATTTATAACAAGTTATATCTGCACTAGTTCCATTTAATATGCATTTTTTTTGTTTTCCAAACAGGACTTTCCTAGTTCACGATAAGCCAAAGTATTAATGTTTTGAGGTCTAGTGTTTCTATTCCAAGCAAGTATGAATACAATGTTTAGCTTTTAACGTGGTTCTTATTGTTAATGACTCCGAGGTTGTTGGTTTTTCAACTGTGACTGTCATTAATATTCAAAAAGAGGGGGGGGACAAAAAAGCAACAAAGCGACCTTCTAAGTGGTTTGCCGTGGTGAGACGAGCATGACTTTGTAAGTGCGTTTGAATTCAGCAGGGGCCAGCAGTAATGGCTTTGCTCTCAGTCAGGCAGGA
Organism: Synodontis membranacea; assembly: GCA_025674565.1. NCBI lineage: Eukaryota > Metazoa > Chordata > Actinopteri > Siluriformes > Mochokidae > Synodontis > Synodontis membranacea. Next base: position 5,876,985 of record JAOVYU010000022.1, read on the forward strand.
GCCGGGGGCTCCAGAGGTCTAGGCCCTCTCGAAGTGAGGTATTGCCTTGTGAGGGATTGCCACTGTGATCGGGTGTGACAGCAATGCTAATCGAGAAACCATAGAGAAAATACAGAGGTCTCTAAGACAAGGGGGGAAAAAGCACAAGAACATATAAACAACCGCGAACAACTACTATACAAATACATCAAGACGAACTAATGGAGAATGCACAAGTATTGGTTTGGCATTTTTTTCCCCATGCCATTCACATTGTATATACCTTACACAATGGAAAGTGTGAGGGTTCTACAACAAAGGAGATAGAGACTGTGTGTGTGTGTGTGTGAGAGAGAGAAGCGAGAGAGAGAGAGAGTTATGATTCTGTCAGAACTACCCTCACCTCTTTGCTCATTCATAAGCCATGCCTTCTCAGAGTCCGTGGAGAGATCGGCAGAATGTGGAGCAATTAAAGGCGCTTTGTGCTCCTGGAATACGAATGCATGCCACCGTTAACAAGTGTAATCCCTGTTTCCATCCTTGTGCCACCTTCATCAAAACCTCCCAGTTGTTCCTGCTATTCATCTCTTTCACCCTTTTGGCATCATTGCTCCAAACGTTACCCTTTCGGCACCTATAGAACAGAACTAAAACTGTGTGTTTACATGACGATAGTTCCAGAACTGTGGCTTTTTTGCCCCCAATAGGTTCCCGTTATCCAGAAGTGGAGTTGAATCCCAGCTGCAGAAACATTCTGAACAGGATTCTGACGGATGCTAATTTACTGCCCTGCCCGATCTTGTGAATTTGCTTTCATGACCACTTTTAATTTACACTTTTAAGTTAAACAAATCAGCCAGTGCCTCTTCCGTGCAACGCTACAGGGCTACGATCATGCCGATAAGCATCACAACGATCTCCTCGGTCCCAAACAACAACAACTTTTTTTTTTTTTTTTTTGCTATTAACAGATGCTCCTTTGTGCGACTCAGTCTGATAAACAAACATTCCCTAATGATGAAATATGAATGCTAAGATGGATAGGTAGTGATAGCAGCAAATGGTACACATCAGTCCTTATTAACACTGTCACTAACTAGAGCTGGTGATGGCTCCCAAACAGGAGTACCGGGGTGCCGCTGTTCCCTGAGCCTCCATTTGGCTCTGGAATTTCTCATGGGAATTCTGCCAGTAACATTCATGCTAATATGATGTTAATGGTTATCTATGGAGAGATCCCATGAAAAGCCATGCCATTGAGAACACCCATGTACACGGCCTGCATGTTTGCAAGCTCTCCGTCGCTAATCATTACTTAGCCTATAATAGTGTCATATGACAGGTCCTGTTAAAAACGCTCAAATATGTGTGTGTTTCTGATGCTTCATTATGTGCCATCAGCATCAAAGACATAGTGACTAGCAAAGCAGCCATACAGCCAGCACATGAACTCCCTCTGATATTTGTGGATTCTTTGTATTCAGCTCCAACTTAATCGAATGTTTTGTTTCATTTGATGTTTGTCCCGGTTGTTGGATTAGCGGCCGTGAAACAAGGCAGCCGTGTCTCTTTCATACTTGAGTGCTAAGGATATGAAGTACTGGAAGTCATGAAATTGGGACATGAGCTAATAATTTTGTGAGGGGGGGGGGGGGGGGGGGG
>JAOVYU010000022.1:5929643-5947206 GCA_025674565.1 Synodontis membranacea
ATATATATGTATGTTATATAATTTTGGCTAGCTAGATATCACAACGGTTACCTTAGCAGGCAGCTTAAACATGCCTTAAAAAATTGTTCCAGAAACCGGGGAAAAAAAATGATGACTTCGGTCATAAACTACACTACCTGTGAACTAAAAGAAATGAAACATGGGGGGAATTGTCACCGTTAAAGCGTAGTTCTATCAATATGCATCCACTAGCGATAGATTTATGGTCTTGTAGTGGACTAACCAGCTACTGCGTGTTTCACTCGGAAACATTTTGGGGTGGGAAATACACGAGCGTTTCCTAGGCAACCCAGAGCCTGGAACATCCTGACAACGATCGAGTCGCTTTATACCGTGTGTCCACGACATTAACATTTATTCCATTTGACTGATGTCCTTGTATAATGTAATAAACTTACATTTATTTCTTTTATAGAACTGAACAGTTAAGGGTTAAGGGACTTGCCCAAGGGCCCAGCAGTCGCAGTTTGGCGGTACTGGGATCTGAAATAACCGCTCAGATGCCACTGTCCAAGCCATCGTTTAGCCATAATATTGCTTGTTGTTCGGATATATATCTTACTATGCATTATACAGTAACTACAATAAAATTAATAGGAAAAATTATGCAAAGTTTCTAAGTATTTGGATCCTTTAAGGCAGAGGTCCTCAACCTTTCTTGTACCACGGACCGGTTTCATACATGAAAATGTTTCCGCGGACCGGGTAGAGGCGCGGGGGTTCGTGTAGCGGGTGTGGAGCTTGTGTATCACCTGTTGCGATGAACCCGTAACTTAGGTAGGGAATCTTGGTATATTCATGTAAATGCAGCTTTCTTTTTGCTGGCAGTCTGCGACCCTTCTGCCCGTTCCTTCCTGAAAAAGCTCTCCAGTGGATTTTGGATTTTGGCTGATTTTTTTTTTCAAGGGTTAGCTTGTGTCTCTGATGCAAGAAACGCCATGCCAGAGTCAAGTGCGCTAGTGAGGCGAGGGGCGGAAAAAATCGTTTTTCAAAATAAGATCCGGAAGACTAATGAAAGAAAAATAGCTATAATTCTAACCACGGAATTTCTTTCTTTGCAGCCTGGTACCAAATGATCCACGGACCGGTACCGTTCCGGGGAGCGGGGGTTAAGAGAGGTGTCCAGTTAAGAACAGTGTTTTCTGTGTGTGTGTTGTCCCAGGCACTATTTCATCTAAAAAACAGTAAGGGGAAATTTATAATCAAATTTATTTATAATATCTACTCAGTTATTTTACACAACGAGTAAGAAAGGAGATATAAAAAAATATGTTACCTCCTGACACTGATATTGTGTTGTCATATCGCCCGGCTTTGCCCGTGACGTCGTCTTTGGTTGTGCCGTTTGTTCCTTAAAGAGATACGAATCGCATTAAGGTTTCCCCGGCTGCACTATTAAACACGTTAATCTTCCATTAAGTATACCCAGGCCATTCTTGGCATGAGGCAAACAAAGCTCTGATTAGTATGACGTGGTTGATCTTAAGACAGTTAACTGGCTTTAGAGCTGCTGATAAGGTGATGCAAAGTACATTTGGCAGAAGCTAACGTGTGACACGGTTTTACAGTACATACGCTGTCAGTTTGCACAACGAAATCCTGGCTTTCAGAGTGGATTTTTATCACATCACTTCTCAGATTTAATCAGACGAACTACACCGGAGCTTGTGATTGGTTAACAAGCTAGCTGTAGTAATATAGCAAAGTATACTGGAAGCTATAATGGAAAGCTCTAACTGCAAGTTGTCGATATTTTTTTCTTTCTAATGTAACCGAGCAGCATGCAAGTTCTTTAGTAATTTCTTCTTTAACACAATGTGGAGTACAGGCAGCTTGCACAAAGCTCTGCAACCAAATTCTGTCGACGCAATCGATCACGGTTGAATCTTAGCCTGTGTTTTCACAGTAATACAGTACTACGTAGATGGCATTGAATAAATCCCCCCCCCCAACTCTTTGAAATCGAGTAATCGATTTATTTATTTATTTATTTTTTTAACAATTTAACATTTAACAAACTGTGTTGTTTACAGTATGTGCTGTCATCTTAACGCTCTTTATTCGATTTCCTGGTTCAACTGAAAAGAAGCACAGAGCACTTTTTTTTTGAACCCTCATTTAATGAGCTCATTTTTAACACTCATTTCTTCACTCAGCTTACTGTATATTGCACAGGAACGTGCAGCGACAAACAGTAATTAAACGCACGCCAACAAGCGAGTCAGCCTTCTGTGTGCTGTCCTCTGGAAATCAGCCACCTAATCCTACTCGAATATTTGCATTTTATCACATGCATGCGTTCAGAAGTGATTGTAGAGCCGCCGACATCTCAGAACGCTTTACCTTTTGATTTCGGAGACGTCGTTCAACATCTTGCATATAAGATATTGCAACAAACGATATTGCTGTCCCATGTGCTGTGGATTTCCGCGGTGGACAAATTCTATTTATTAACTAGCCCACCACTGACAATGCTTTAGTCGGCCAGAAAAATATCTAGACTGGTCTAAAACTAGTCTAAATAATAGCATGTATTATGATCGAGCTAATTAGTTACTGTAGGAAACGACCAAATACAGCATACGATAATTATCCTCTCGCGTCGAAGTTCTAACGAAGCACGCTTTGTTTACGTCCTTGACAAGAAGTCAGCGAATTCTTTGAAAATCGATCGTTTCAGCTACACTTTCTATTTGGAATCTTCATTTTCTCTTCATCGAAACGACTTGCACATCGTACCGAACTTACATACTTAACTTTATGTCAAACTTCAGCTCGTCGAGGCCGAACATCGGTCTCGCCAACGTTTCCGCACATCTGCTTCTTCTGTTTCTGAGAAATCGTTTGCAGATTACGGTCAGCCAGATCGCCCCTCTACAGATGTGTGTGGTTCCGATTCGGAAACGTGTGCTGTTGTTATAGCAACGAGGCGCATCGCGTCACCGCGAGGCACATTATTTAAGCAAAGCTACAGTAGTAGATGAAACTGTTTATTTTGCAAAATAAAGAGTAAAGAATTGCTTTTTTTTCTGTGTATAATATAGATATATGAATAGATGTACAGAGCTTCACTTACGATTAGACTCCGACTGAAGAATTTAGAAATCTTCTAAACCAGAGTTTCACATTTATTGGCTTCCCGAAAGAGTTCTGCATAAATGTTTCATTTCATTTTGTTTTCTTTTCTCAGGTCAGAAAAACAATTGTTCGCCGTGGTCATACGTATGCCACCGATATGTCGATACAAGCGAGGAAAAGAAAAACAAACAAACCATTCTGGCGTACTGCTTTATGCATTATAGCATTATAGTTCAAACATTTTATTGCATACAATAGACAGGAAAAAAGGGTGGTAAGTGCAGCGTGTTTGTGGTAACGCCGCTCTCGCTGTCTGCAGAACTTTTTTTCCGCTGTTGCTTTAAATGATAGTTAATGAATTACTGGCCTGTGTCCCGGAGGCTTCTCAAGCATCTCAGGCTCCAGAAGCTTCTTTCACAGCATGGTTGGTGCTGGTCAGAGCAGAAGGTTAAGGGCAGGTTTAAGGGGGGAGATTTTCTCTCTCTCTAGGGAAAGACAAGCTCATTACCTACCAAGCCATGTTTAACTATTGTGTGCACATGTGTGTGTGTGTGTCTGTGTGTGTGTATGTGGGATTTCATTGTCAAAGTATTCTCAAAGCATAGAACCTCATCTCTCGTCCTGCCCGTTTAGCGGTTTTCATTTAGTGGTTTACTCTCATCGGACGCCCTCGTCTAGCCTCAATCGTGTTCACGGCCTGGAAAAAAAAACTTCTTCTCAGAATTGCTCTTGGATGGCTTCTTCTGCTCCCCGTGCAGCTTCCAGTTGACATCAGAAACGGCCTATTGTTTTGCCTATAGTTAGCTGTGACCTTTAGGGACCCCCCTGACCAGAACATGGTTTGGCAGCTCACCCGATGTATCCCATAGCCCGCCTGTTCTTAGCCAGCTCCCTGCCTTTGTTTGCATTTGAAAAAAAAAAAGTCCGCTGAAATAAACATCTATGAATAGCTGCTGTGGTCAAAAAATTTCGTATTATTCTTGTTGGGCAATTTTCTAAGACATGGTTTACTCATTTAGTGCAAAGTTAGTTGAGAATGTCTGTTAAAAACTGGGTGTAGTCTGCGACTGTAACTAATTTCTGAGCTCTAAATCACTGAATAATCAAGTATTTGCGAACAGAAAATCGCATTGTTCTCACGAAACACGTAGCTGCTGAGATCTGTAAGTCTGGATCAAAGTGAACTTAACGGTAATGGCTCCACAATGCACAACTTTATACAAGAAGAAGAAAAGGAACATTTGCTTAGAGGGCGTGTGAGAAGGAGTTTGATGAAAATGTACTGGCTAAAGTATTTTACTCGCTGGGTAGAAATACAGCGATGGAAAATATTACCCTTTTTTTTTTAACGTACTTTCATACGTTTTCCAATAACATCACATCAATGAAACGAGCGTTTTATTTCTCTTATACCGTAGCAATTTACCAATGCCAACGTTTATTTAAGAATGACACGTCGTACTTTTTATCCGTTTATGGGTACGTGGAAGATTTGTGAAACGACTTGTGTTCTCGTCACTTTTGTCATAGTTGCTAGAAAAAGTTCACGTTGAGCTCGGCCAGACGCACGGCTTTCTCTGAGAGTGAATGGAACGTGATGAGTCAGCGCACTTTTTCGGTGCGTCCGGCCTGGACACGCTGCTTCTCCTTATCGGGACCACTCGGAGGGGCGGAGCCTTGTACCCGATTGCCAGTCAGGTAAATCAGGAACGAACATGACTGACATCTCGAACTTAAACCTTTCGGGCGCCAGTCGGGGGTTTGCTTGGAGCCTGTAGCGGGGGGTGTCGTTTGGAAATTTTGCGGATAAATTGTGAGCGTAAAGTTCGGACTGATTATTTGCGTTCGCGTGTACGAGTTTAATTAGCTCAGAGTTTCATCTTCATTTCTTGGCACGAAATGGCAAACGATTCTAATGTCGGTCTGAGGATGGAAACGATGCTCATTCTTACAGTATGTAAGGAGAGGGAAATGAAACAAGTGGGCACTATAGCAACCAAGATTTCAATTCAGATTTGAATGCATATATAGACATATAGATATGTAGATATTTTACCTTGTCTTAGCTCCTGCATATAAAACCATCCACTTTGTAAAGTAACAAGATTTCCTTTTGAAACACTCCTTTACAGTTTTCAAAGAAACAGCGTAAAACTATTTGGTTACTTTGACATGAGGCACAGGTGTGTGTGTGTGTGTGTGTGTGTGTGTGTGTGTGTGTGTGTGTGTGTGTGTGTGTGTGTGTGTGTGCCCATAGGTATGTACGCATGTATGCATACGCTTGTTTGCATGCTTTTGTAGTGATGAATTCATGCTTGACCTAGCTTTCTCATCTCTTTCTTCTTCCTTTCTTCCTGTAGTCCTCAGTGACTTGCTTGCTCTCTCTCTCTTTCTCTCTCTCTCTCTCTCTCTCTCTCTCTCTCTCTCTCTCTCTCTGTCTCTCTCTCTCTCTCTCTGTCTGTCTCAGAATCCCTACAATTAATTCAACAAATCAGTCACATGCATGGACTAATGTCATATGCAGATAAACGGGAATGCTGCCAGGCAAAGGAATCACTTCAAAGTAAGAGAAGAAAGGCTTTACAGAACGGCATGCTTGTGTGGGGGGGGGGGGGGGAATAAAAAAATTGTTGGAGGAGCCAAGCAAAAGAAATGTGAAACATGATTAATCATGATCTCTGGAGTGCTGAGAATTGAATTCTTTCTCTCTTCACACTGGTGCCTTTGTTGAATAAGACTGTGAACTGTTACACATTTGGATGTTTGAGATTAAATGATAAGAGAGGAATCATGTGACCTTCATCCTGAATGAGTGTTTGCTTTGTTGCAAACGGATCCCTAGTTCAATATGTGTGCGTATATGTTGTGTGTGGGTGTGGGTGTGGGTGTGGGTGTGTGTGTGCGTGCGTGCGTGCGTGGGTGGGTGGGTGCGTGTGTGCTTCTATATTTATCATCACATGCTCCCTTGTGTCTGCGAATGTGTGTGTTTCATACATTAATGACCACCCAGAGCGCTCATCATGACTTGGCTTGTGTACGTGTGAACGCTGGCTCTTCAGTGGCTCATAAAAAAAACAAGAGAGAGAGAGAGTGAGAGAGAGAGAGAGAGAGAGAGAGAGAGAGAGAGAGAGAGAGAGAGGGTGTGTGTTGTGTAGAGAGCGTCCAGGCCATCTGTGGTCTTTTGTGTTTCCAGTGAATGTCATCAGCTTGTGTCAACCCTAATCCATATAATTATTAAGCTCATTTGTTTTGCCCTACTTGCAGTTTTAGTGCTGGCTTTTGAAGTGCTAAGCCGTGCGTAAGCCGGTGCGTGTTTCGTGGATTTGGCTTCATGGTGTAACGCGTGTGAGCGCGGATATCACAGACAGATGAAGGGTGAGACAGGGACATGGCGTCAAAAGATGTCTGTCATATCGAATGTTTGTTACCAGAGAGGAGGGAGGAGATGAAAAATAGATATGGACAAGAAAAGTAAACTTGAGACAGAAAGGACTGGTCAGTTTTTGGTTTTTTTTGGAGACTAAGGAATGACCTGGATGAAAAATGTCACACGATAAGCATTTTTTTTTCTCCTCCTATTATTTTCCTAGCTCATAGGAAGAAGCAGGTTTGAAATTTTCTCGGTATGATAAAATAGTCTAAAAAAGAAACCGAAATATCATGGTTCTCATGAACCGAAAAAAAAAATACCGCATAATCTTTGTGCAAATGTCCTCTTAGCATTAAAGGTAGTAACTATGATCGATTCGCACCGGATAAGCCAATCACGATGATAATGTACACATGAAAAGAAGATGCGAGTTAAATCAACACTGGGGGTTTTACCGCGCGTGCGTACCGCATCCAGATCATTTTCATTTCAAACGGATTGTTCTGACCTTCATTCGAAGCGTTATGGTTTGTAGCTGCGAAAGCTGATCATTAGATCGCATGACCAATAACGCGTACGTAGACTTTGCCCCGGAGTCCTTTTAAATGTCGTCTTGTTCCCGGATAACACTTGTGTTCATTTTGGTTTGGGCTGGAAAGCGATAGACAAGAATGAACGCTTCCTGGAGTGGCTTCTTCGGTGCGGACAGAAAAAGCACAAAACCTCTCTTCCCGCAGGATATAATAGAGTCTTTACCCACATGGCACTTCAGACGTGATATATCACCTGGGGTTATTCCTGCTGGTCATTTTATAGAAGGTAAAATACCGGGTCATCTTTCCAGACATGCACACGGAAGATGAATGACATTATGGATTTGGATTGGACAGAAAGCCCAGAAATACTTTACTCCACACCCACGTGTAAAACGAATACAATCCAAATAGGCGTTAAGACACTTTACGGTGGTTTCTAATTTGGCAGCCGTCTGTAGTTACTGTATAGGTATTGTATTATGTAAGCCAGTAGCCAGTGTCGTTATTTGTCTAAGCCTGATCAGTCTTTCAGTCGGCCGCAGACAGCGTACCTTTCTATTTTGATCCAGGTTTTGTTTTGGGTTTTTTTTTTGTTGTTGTTGTTGGGTTTTTTTTTACCCACAACGATAAATGAGAAAACTCTGAAACTGTACGATTTGAAAATATGCATGGATTGTGTTTGCATGTGTTACTCTCCAGATATGAACAATTTATTATTCCGAACAGCATCTTTTTTTTTTTTTGCTTTTTCTACAAGCGTGTTGGAGCATGTTTGGCGATATGCAATGAGATCTAAATACAGCCGGCTTTAAATAACAACCATAAATAACTAAACACATTACTGAAAAGTAATTTTAATGTTTTCTGTCTTCCAAAAAAGATACTAAAATGCAGCCAAGTATTCAGCGCAGGAGCCAAACTCGGGCTTTATGGAATATTACATTTACAGTATTTGCCAAAGACGATTATTCAAACCAAGATGATGAAGTGTTTTGTGGTCTCTGTAAAAAAAAAAAAAAAAAAAAAAAAAAAAAAATGGATGAATGAATGCATGAATGAATGAATGAATGAAAATTAATAGTAATTAGAACAACTAAAAGTCCACTAAATATATATACATAAAATATTTTTGGAAATATTGTAAAAATAAATCTAAGTGTTGCATTTATCTGGAAACTATATTTTAATAAAGGAGACATATCGAGTGCTTTTTTTTTTTTTTTTTTTTTTTTTTTTTATTTAAAAACCCAAGCACAAGCACGAGGAAGTTCAGCCTGCAGTCGTACGTAGAGCAGGGGCGATTGTTGTTGTTCGCCTCTTTGCTTCTCCTGAAGTCTTAATGTAGCGTGATATACGAGGCGTGACCTGCAGGACATTTTTGAGGACCTTCATGTGGCCGAGTTTGGGCTGTGTGGTTTTTACAGGTCATCTGCGCTGTCTGCCGCCCCTGTCCTGCACCCACCCATGGAGATTAATGGGGGGACATTATGGGCCTTTCACAATCCCAGAGAGCATTAGTTCAAGGTGAGCCTGCATGATGACGTGAAATGGGCCCTGATATTGTCCAGAGCGGAGACGTGTAAAAACAGCTCTCATTTCTGTCCAGGCTTCAATAAAAAGGGTGGCTTCACAGCAGCTTTCACACTGGGGAGCTTTAAAGGCTTGCCGGGGACAGCAGAGGCCTGGACGTGGAGATAGCAGCCATCATACAATCCCACACCATCTGAGCGTCCTCACACATTCACCTACACTCTTCCATACGAGCCATTCTTTTGACTGATTTTTGAAGCTTTTCAGAAATAGCAAATGGCAGAGATTAAGAGCGAGTGTCTGGTGGGAGGATTGTTATCCGAGAAATGTTCTCGGTCTGTATTTGTGGTAACGCGTCGATGTGCCATCTCAGTAGCTGCAATCAGAGTGCTATAATGACGTAGGTCTCCTGGGAGCCATACTGGAGCCCGGCTGGTGGGCAGGAGGCGGTGAGGTCATTGTTGGCAGAGCAGCCGATAGCCCTCGGTGTGCTGCAGATGTCCCTTTCCACCCTGCCATCCTCCTCTCTCCCGAGACACACGGCACACACTCCGTATACGTGGCTTTGACCATGATGTTAGCCTGAAAGCCATGAACCGGAGGACCGGAGGTCAAGCAGGCCTGACCCAAGAGTCATCATGCATGATTGCGTTATTGACAAAACCCCCTTTCCTCAACTCCTTCAACGCTTCTCTTTCTCTCTCTCTCTTTCTCACTGTTTACTTCATTGGAAAACACAATGTCTCCTATATTAGTGTCTTTGTCTGCGTTATCTGAGTTCAGTCTAAAAAAAAATTATATAAATAAATTATATAAATAACTGTCCTTGTCTATGAGATGCCATTTACTGTATCTAGCATACTAATCACCCAGGCAGATTCACTTCATTTTTATTACGTTTAGCCAGACATAGCATTACCTTTTACAAATTTCACACCCGGAACTTGGGACGTTATCACTTCACTGATAATATTCTAACGTTGCGGCTCCAGACTTCATTGCATACGTGCATTCCCATTTGCCATGAAAGCCCCGTCACACAGGGCGTGATGTATAACCAATCCCATGTATAATAGGCTTGGTGGAATTTGTTCCGCAGCCGTGTCTTGTCCGTGACCTGCATCTTCTTTTTACGTTCAGCACGTTGTCAAAGTCTGCTGATAATTCAAGCATAAATAAGTGCCTCCCATGACATTCGTCTGATGGGCGTGGAGTGGGCAAACAATTTCATCCTCGGCAGGAACGGGCAAAGAGCGGCTCCAATTTTCTCAATTTTCAGACGTTTCTCCTGTTCTCCTTTGTTGATATAAGTCTGTTCCTCCTGCTGCCTCTTCACTGCGCCAAACTGTCTCGAAAGGCATCAGTGTGTCGTCAAGACTTCATCATCTTCCTTCCTGGGGGTGGTCCAGCTTAAAACAAGCAAGCAACAAGAAACCTCAAGGCCACTGTCGTGAAGTTACAAAGTGCACTGACGCTTGAGACACCTTCCAAAAATGCCCATTAAACCCTTACCTCTCCTTACATCAAATACATTTCAGCAATTGCTCGTATTCCTTTATTCCGTTTATTCTGCTTTATTAGCGTCTTTCATCTCGCGTGAAAGAAATTACAACTTGTGTCACAAAGTGAAAAATCATCAATGCTGTGTCTCAATCCCGATACTTCCACTAGTACACTCCCATGTAGTACACTGTGCATAGTTTGCTAACTTACATAGGGTGTGAATTTTTACCAAATCGAACAGGGCAAGTTGTGCACTTACTGTTCTGGAAATGATGATCGCAACATTTGACCATAAGCAGCATAGTGGTGTAGCGATCGGCTACACATCATCATCTTACAGTGAGAGTGAGATGGTTCTGGGTTTGATCCCTGGGTTGACCAGGGCGCCTTCCTGTGCGTAGCTGCACATTCTCCCCGCGCCTGTTTGGATTTACTCTTATTTCCTCCACCAGTCCAAAGACATGCAGATTAGGTTGATTGGCTACTCTAAATTTCCTGTCGGTGTTCCCATCGCCTCTGTTTTGGCCCTGCGATGGATTGGCGACCTGTCCGGGGTGTACGCCACCTTGCGCCCGTAGTCCAGCTTCTCCACGAGCCAAAATGGTTGAGCGGTACAGAAAACGAGTGAGTGTGAGTGAACATTTGACTGCGACTGTTGCGTCACCCTTAACACAATAAACGTTTTCAACAGCATAACTCATAACTCAGATTTGCGTAATGCAGTGGTCACAAGAGTTCCAGTCACTGATGATTCCTCAGCCACCGTTTGCAGGCACTTGGATTAGCACTTTCAGTATTAAAAGAAACAAACAAAAAAAAACATCTGTCTGCATGCTTTCTTACTGTGTTACCTCCCAATGGAGTTTTTTGTATTGACGGTATTCTTAGCCTGGGTCCTAGTGAGCCAGTATCAGAATGTACTTACTGATAGCGACTTCAGAGCACTTACGTAAGTCATTCTGGATAAAAATCATCTGATGAAAAAGCCACAAATGTAAATGTAACATTTTCACGTTTGAAAATAGCCTGGTGGTCCCTCGCCTTCCGCAAACTAGGCACGATGGCAGCCGTTGAAGTTCACCTTATGTTGCTCTAAGTGTCAGTGAGAACGCGGAAGAACGCGGACGGACAAAGCCAAATTCATGTAGTACTTCCTGTTTTTGGATCACCATACACCACATCGTTAAACCGATTTCTAGCCATTATTACTCATCGTAAGCTTGTCTTGTCCTTTCTGGAAAGTTAAAAAGAAAAAAAAAAAAACATAAAGATTGTCATAGGTAACAAAGATGGACTTTGAAATTGTTTTGAACGTGGGTCTGCCGTGGAATGAACTATACACTATGTGGATATTTTCGACAGTCCCTGCCGTATACCTCTCCTGTAGAATGACCGGAAGACAAATATTGCTTGCATGGGGGTGTGAAGGGATTATATAAGAACAGTGGTGTACCTTGAGAAAGCCTCCTTTAATGTGGTGTGGGCTGGAGGCTGTTTAAGTTTAGCACACAGTGAGGTCTGGTAGACTTACCAGTTATTGCCACTTATATGCAACATGATATAAGCACACTTTATCCCTCCAAATCCCACTTACTGCATGGCGTGAGAGGCGCACGTTGAAAGTCTTCCATTATCCACTGTTGCACATGCAGCTCGTAACTGCTGCACGTATTGTTTGCAGCTTCCAGCGGAGAAGAGTCGGGGCAGTGATTTCTCTCTTTGCGTCTTTGCCACGTATTGATTTGATTGATTTTATTTCCTTTAAGTCCTCTCGATGCTATAAAACACCGAGGCCCTGATTTGCATGTCCAAGGGGATAAATCCAGTGAATAATGGCCGCCTTGCCGGTGATTTACAAAGCGTAATTGCGTGAAGTACATCGCACGTAAAATGAGGGGAGGCGACGATATGCAAATGAGCTTTTTGAATCCGGTAGCCACGGATAGCTCGGATTAACAGAATCCCCCGAAGAGTAAAACTCGACATGAAGTGTAATGCGGACTAAAAGGCATAGAGAATATGTTATGAATAAATGAGCGTGCATGAGCATGCGTGTGTAATAAGCTGTGGATACCTTATGACCTTTTCAACAACAACAACAACAAAAAAAACAGACACCGTCTGATTATATTGCCGTCGCATAATTCAGTTAATTCTTCTCATTAGTAGCTAAATTGTATAATTTTGTCTTGCAGAAACAAGGTTCCACAAACCTAATGCATGCGCTTCGGACATATTCATTTGCACATGCAAACCCTGCTCCCGAAGGGACGTTCAGGCTTAGTAAATCACATCGTGGATGCAAAATGAACATATTTGCATAAACACCGCCCTGTATTTAGAACCTTTAGGTAGGAGCAGCCATAATCGCATATTCATTAGGACAAACACGCAAAACAAACAAAACGCACTATTTTGTCCAGGTGAAAGACACAATCCGTCACAGACCCTGTTAGGGAATCAGCTTTGTGGGTGTCAGCAAGTTTGCACCTGTTTTCACACATGCAAATCTTTTAGCCAGTCACGGCCTTGAATCATTGTCTTCTTTGTGTCCTCGAACATCATTGATATGTACCCATGGTGCCGCTGCATTCCAGAGGCTTTTCGTATTTTCCTATATGTTCATTATATTTCCATATGATTCCCCCCCCCCGAGATACACATAGATTTACTTAGCTCCGTATTCCGTGTTTTAAGCCCGTAGTCATTGTCATGAAATCAAATCCGAATCCAATCTGGCAGAGGACCTACAGGCACAAAACAGCAAAAACTTTGTCACTTAATATTTGCCTTGAATATCCCACAAGTTCCACCTGGCTTAACGTGCTAATTCCGCCCCACTGAAATGACGTGTACTGTAGAATGATAAATAGTTTTGTTTTTTTGTTGTTCTTAATCAATAAAACTCATAAAATGACCAAGGAAGCTTCTCTACACCTTTACCTGAATTAAAATACCCGCAAATTACAGATATGCAAGATGTGCAAATTGGAAACGCCCCATGGACTTCTGTCATCGAAAATAGCTCGCTCTTAACTGTTAATAGTCACAGATAGACGCGAGTTGAATTTTTCTTTTTTTTCTGTCACAGTCGTGATTTGCGTTGTCATATTTGTCCGTGATTTATTTAACAGTAGCGGAACCTACTAAGTTGTCTGGCTGTGTGGTCGTCCTTTATAATAGGGTAATAATTCAGTACGCATAGTGGACGCGACTGGTTCCAAATAATGCGCGTATCTCATTACATCACAAATCTGAGATCGAACAACATTCTCTCATTAATCTGGCTGATTTTAAAGTTACAGAAGTCCTTTGTTTTAAATAGATAAAAAATAAATAAATTGCGCAAATTTGAACAAATAGTCTAATAATCAGGATCTTTAGAGGAGGTGTGGGGTTTTTTTTGGTCGTTGGTGTTGGCGGTGGGTTTTGTTTGTTTGTTTGTTTGTTTGTTTTTTCCTTAATCACATTTTTGAGAGCTGGGGATACATTAAAGAGGCCGGAAAGCAAATCGATTGGTGTGACTCAGGACAAAGGGGACGAAAGGGAGTCCTCTGAATGTGGCACGACGCACTGTAATATAAATTCACCCACGACGTGTTAGAAAGACCCTGGAAGAGATCTAGGCTGTTTAATTGAATTAGAAAGGCAAAGGTGGAGCCGTGTGATGGCCGGTCTTAGTCCTGCTTTAGGACTTTAATCTGATTGCCTTTTCCAGGCGCATTTTGCATGGTTGGCTAAAGGGATTCTCCATGACTAAAGCGTTTGGTTTCATTACACAGAAATTGGAACAGGCTCCCGCTCAATCCTATCAGTGCTGCTGTCTGGATCCTATAAAGCCAAGGTGAAGCTCGGCTTGAGAAGTCGACAAAAGATCTGTTTGGAGTGCAAAGACCGGTCTTGTCATTGTTTGCTTTGCATGTTATATTCGCCTGATTGTTGGTGTTGGTTTTGATGATAGACGTGACTGGGGTATAAAGCCTTCATCAGTTGCGACGTCCAGTTAAACCCAAATGTCAGTCTGCGTAATTGGAATCGGTCACTCAAGTGGAGTTAACCGTTTGGACATCTGTTCACAAGATACAAAATAAAAGGGGAAAAAATAGATCCGATGTAAGGATGCAATTGAATTAAAGCACATTGTTCGGAATGAACAAATAATCCGAAGTGCACTGTTTGTGGGTTTTTGTTTTGTTTTGTTTTGCAAAAAGATTTTCAGAAATGTTCAAAGGTTCATCTGGGTGAAACTGTTGAGACTAGAGGCGTGTATCATGACTGGAATCCTGCAGGACACAACTAAAAAAAAAAAAAGTCAGGAGTGACAATCTTTAAACAATTGTATATGTAAATAAAAGGTTAGGGGTTAAGGCTAAGGGTAGGCGCCAAAAACATGAGTCCAGTGTCGCAAAAGTTCATTCCGAGATATGGAGATTTGAAACAAGAATGCCTCAAAAATGTCCCATGTTATAATTTTTTTTTTGTTTTCGCTGTGAATGCCAAACAAATGTGTGCTATGCATTGATCTCAGTTTGCGAATTCAAATTTACAGCTGATGTAAATTAGCTGCACCAAATTTAGCAATTATTATTATTATTATTATTATTATTATTATTATTATTAACTGTGGATTTAAAAAAATCTAATAACCCACCTTTTTTTTTGTTGACCCACCAAATATCATCTCCAAGTTCAGTGTTTAGACATTGATTTTGGAAAACGACAGTGTTTGGAAAATAGAAAGATTATTTCATTTGCTCTGTCTCGTGCAGACTTCATGCCTGTTATGCGTTGAAGGCTATGCATGACGTCAATTTTTTTTAAAGAAAGCATTGAACCGCAGTAAGCTGATGTGTAAGCTGATGTGTGAGCGAAAATGCCAAGAAAATAAAACTTGGCATTCTTGTAATTGCCAGTGTTAAGTGTTTTCGTTACTTGTCTTGAATGTCTATCGGTGTATTGTCGAGGCTCTGTTCAGCTTTGTTGTGGCAGTAGAAATCATCAGCCCCTTCCTAGCGTGTCTTTTACGTCTTGTGTGACGCGGGAGCATAAACAGCTTTCCCCCGAAAGTCCTACCACACAGAGACTAGTGCAGTAATGCAATTAAAGATGTCCCAGTGCCTTAGTTTCAAACGGAGGCCTTTATTTCTCCTCACTTGTCCCTAGAGACCAGCCGGCAGGCCATAGTCGTTTTCTTCGAAGGTCGTCAAGTCAACACAGCTGTTTGTTGATGGAATGTGGTTTTGTTGGTTAAATGGTCGTGGCACAGTTCCTAAATTGGTTTAAAGTTGGTTTGTTTGGTCTCACCATGGGTTAGTCTTTATTTCGCAAAGCATAATGTTACTTGGTTGCTATGAGGTTCTTCATTTCAGTAGAATATGGAATTCCCTTTTCCTTTTTTTTTTGTCATTGTTTTTCATTGTCGTCGTCGTCCCCCAAACTAACCACGCTGATATTTTTCACAAGCGTAACTATGGGATTTCATAGAAACCTTTCTCAAGAGTTGCATTATTTTGTCGGTTTTTGAGACGTCTTAACCTCCTGCTCAAATTTCTGGAAGATCCGATCCACAACCCAGCCTGAGGCCTGAACCTGTGATCTTAAAGCAAAATAGAGACGTTTTAATAGGCTCAGTCTGACCCAGCAGGTCCTCTTTCTACTTGTGATCTGGCGGCAATGGCTATCTGACACCGATGCAGATTTGCATGATGACATGCGGTCATTATTCCACGGCTTTAGCAACAGCTCAGAATTTATAGTGGCCACATTCAGTGTCCAACATGATGATGTCACACTGGGGCTGTTATAACGCAATGCCACTATCTATAGCTCTTTAGTTCACCAGAGATTCCTATCTGTATCTGTATCTGTATCTGTATTTAAATCCAAAGTGGGCATGGCCTCTATGTCTCCGAAAACACTGGAAAAAAAAAAAAAACCCAGAGGTGGAAATGCCAGCACTATCAGCATGTCATAAATAAATGCTTTAAATGTATCGCACAACGTGCTCTTTGTTTGCCCGGTGAGCTTCATATCTGATCACTCGCTCATAACTGCATGAAAGTAAAAGCTTCTCTTTCAGTAGTTCTAAAAAAAAAAAAAAAAACAACTCTGTTCACATCATCTGTTAAATCAGATATATATATATATTAAATGGATAGTCTGTACCCTAAGATACCTGGAGAGGCCGTAATGTACCGGAAAGCTGGGAGTTATGCAGAATATCCTTCCACTGTCATGTACTTATCATTTACACTTGCTTTCGCACGGTCTCGGATTCAGACGCATTAATAAAGAAGTGTGGTGTAAGCGTGGCATTTGCGCTTGTTTTCTTGCGCCACAGCTCCAGGGTCTTTGGTTCACTGCTTTGCTGATTTTTGGTTACTGACTGTATGTTGTGCATGTTCTTCCTGTGTTTGCGTGGGATTCCTCAGGGTTCTCCAGTTTCCTCCCATCTACCAAAGCATCCTTGGATTGAATATGATAAATTGTCTCTAAATATAAACGCGCGTGTGCCTGAGGCCCTCCGATGAACTGACATCGCAGCATTATATCTAGAGCGTTCTCCCTACTGTACACATCTAAGAACATCTAGGGTGCATTTCCACTTTACACCTAGTGGTTCCTGAACAGGCTCTGGATCTACCAATGTAGTTACTGCAAGCGTGTGAGCGAGAGAGTGAGCAGAGTAAACTGCTTGGTTCAGAGATATAAGAGACAACCGAAAACTATCAAGCCGATCAAGCCAGCAGAAGAGCCAACATGAATTTAACCACAACATCACATCCAGCACTAATAACGCTAAAGAGAATCTAATTCATTACCAGGTATGGCTAAAACCAACGATCGTTCTCAGAGAACTCATAAAATCAGTGTAATCTGTTCAATAAGTGATGACGATTGTCAAATGAGGACAATAGAGATATTTGGTCTTGTAGTCTGCTTCATTTGTCACCCAATTTCACAGAAACCTGATTCAAAATATGGACCGGGAGCGATCAAATAAAAAGGTTCATATAGCAAAGAAACATTTTTTTTTTGTCCTAATCATGCAGCTCATTAGATTGTTTATTCACATTAATCATATATCAATATGGCACTGCGCACCAATTAATCACTATAAATCCTGATTAGCGCAGAGTAATTACTGAGAGATAACAGAGAAAGGGAGGCTGATTATGAAGTTAATTATTGTGACCCCCCTGCTCTCTTCCCAATTCTTGTGTGTGTGAGTGTCTGAGTGTGTGTGAGTGTGTAAGACCCACTTTAAAGTTCAGTTTAAAGACAAAGGGAGTCTACTGTATTTTAACGAGATTAGATCATAAATCACATGATTTAATGTTTATCCAATTATCAAGTGTTCTAACACCTTTCATAGCACAAAAGGGCCGTGATCGCTATAAATGATATCAGAATTGCAGTTTCAGGGTCTCTTGGCTGTGCAGTCGCAGATACACCAGATACACAAGGAGGGAATGCTCATTAAATAATCCCATAACATTACTGTAAATTATTAAATAATATTGTA
>JAOVYU010000022.1:5947306-5961639 GCA_025674565.1 Synodontis membranacea
GTTTTGTAGATGTTCTTAATTTTAATGTTCCTGTGTATTGAGAACTGTGATTTGTTGGACGAGTCTTCCTATACTGATTATGTCCAATCAAATGCTCTTAGAACAGATTTGTCCTGCCCCCTGTAAATAAGCTGGGCAGGACAAACCGCCTTACAATAGCACTTAGCGTTAAAAAAAAAAGTTGTTGATGTAAGTGTGGTCACGTATCATCCTGCATGTTATTCACCATCCAAATAACAAGGTGTTGCCTGGAAGGTGAATGGAATCTGTGTGTGTGTGTGTGTGTGTGTGTGTGTGTGTGTGTGTGTGTGTGTGTGTGGTTATTAGCCCTGTATAATCTTGATTTTGGCTCAGACATTTACGACCATTGCGGGCTGCACTAACTGTGATGGTCTATGCGTTGCAGCACAGTTTAATTTACAGCTAATGAGAAACAGTGAGCAAGCAAGGATTTGGATGTGCGTGTGTGTGTGTGTGTGTGTGTGTGTGTGTGTGTGTGTATGCGTGTGTGTGTGTGTGTGTGTGTGTGTGTGTACGCGAGTTTTACAAAAGGTTTGTTTCTCGACACAGCTTTATTTTACTGCCTGGTATTAAATGGCAGTTTCTCCCTCTCCCCCATGAGCAGCCTAATTCTCTCACTGCCACTGAGGGGAAAAAACCTGTTGTGGGCCAGTAACAAATGAGCCTCGACCCGGTACCAGTCCGAGTTGCAGTATCAGGAATAGGGGTTGCTTGACAACTAATTTTATTAGCCTACCCGTAATTCAAAAAAAAAAAAAAAAAAAAAACATTCATCAACTAGTCATTGTTTCCATAGTTAAGACAAAAACCTTTTCAGAACGTTGCTATTTTCAGGCTGTTTTATTTGTTCAGTAAAGAACGCATCAAGCCTCGCGTCAGTTACCAGACGCACACAGGCTACAAATTCCATTTCCAGCTACAGTGTTTTTTTTTGTTTTGTTTTGTTTTTTGGTTACGTTGTTAACAAGGAAAGTAAATAAATCAATGTGAAGGTAATATATATGTGTACTACACAGTATTATACAAGAGCTAACTAATTTGATTGGTCAAGTGGCGTTCCAAGGGTACCGTATGTAGTGTAACAGCATGGGACGTTTCACTGTGTGGATCACTCCGCTCATCTGGGTCCGTCATGTCAAATTCCACTTCCCAGTTGGAAACTGTTAATACAGAAGTGTTAGCGACATCATCAGCGGACATGGAAAATGATACTGTTCAGGAATAGGACTTTTGGCTTAAAGCTGTTTTGGTCCGTGAGCAAGGTCCCTTAACCATCAACTGCTCAGCTGTATAAATGAGATGAATGTTTAGATAAGGCCGAATGCTATAAATGTAAAAGTAAAAAACAAAACCTATTCAGTTGAAAAAAGTTTTTACTGGAAGCACCTGTAACGAGAATGTACAAGTCATTGTGAGCAGAAACACACGGAACATTTGGCCATATTGTCCAGACGATTGCGTTTTTAAGAATCAATGCATACTCTAAGTAAGCAATATTTCACAAGCAAGAGCGCGGCTATACTGAATATCGGCGCGGACGCTCTTTCCCGCGCCACGTGAACTGCGGGATTGTGCCTGCATTGAATCACAGGCGTGCCGATATTCAGTACCACGCTTTTGCTCGTGCGATATTGCTTAATTGAAGCATGTACCAATTAGTTCAATGTGATCGTCCGGACAAGCTGATAGTTTAGCTTAAATGGCTGATTCTGAAATATAGGACCTTTTTCTGCCACGTTCAGCTCTAACCTCAGTTGCATCTGAAAAGTCTGTGTCAGTCTCTTTGAGCTGGCATGAGCTGCTAGTCTACAGTAACTCAGAACTAGCCGAGTGGGACTGGAAACTGATGTGCAACTCGTAGGTCCGAAAGCCTACACAGCTCTAGCCACAATAGGATTCACTTTGCCACAGTCCAAGAATTTTATTACTTTTTATGGACAACAAAAATAGCTCTGGGGTAATTCCTTAAGGAGCAAATGGAAATGAGTTTCAAAAAGAAAAAACAGTCCTGAAACATACCTTATGTAATTTCAAGTTTGAAATATTGGTGGCCTAATGGTTAGGTAAGCGCACTTGTAACGGAAAGGTTCGAATCCCCCCGACCAGCCAGGTACCCCTGAGGTACCCTGAGCAAGTTCCCCCGGATTCTGGAGAAATAGCTGCCCCCCTGCTGTGTGTCACAATGTCACACATGGGTTAAATGCAGAGGACACGTTTCATTGTTGTGCGCTGTGGTGTGTTAACAATGACAATGAATCACTTTCACTTCACCTACTTTGAAGACGTTTTAGTGTGGAAGGCCAGAAATGTAGAGTTTTGGAAACAGTGACGCAGACACCCACATTCCCTTCTTGACTGGGTCTCATCAGTCACAACGTACCCTTCCCCGATTCGTCACACTCCTATCACATGACCCTTTTTCCGGAAGAAAACGAACGACATCAGTCTCTGGATAACAAAGTACAAGCATTGCTGATCTCGTTGTCTTTGCTAGCAGCTGTCGTGCAAGCTGTTATTTGAACGAGTTGCACCTAGGCGACCTGCTTCCTGTTTATACCAGCGCGCACATGCCCAGTGTACAGTACATGAACGATCTTGTGATTTTTTTTTTCAAGCGTTCTAGGAAGGACGGAGGTTATTCAGTTCGCCAGAATATCGCAAAACGATTGTCTGGATGGAGACGGTTCTTGTTTTTAAACGCCGTCGTAAAGCTAAAACGCATGAAAACGGACGTAGCCTGCTTTCTTTACTATCTGCTCGACCGTCATTTCCACTGCATCAACTAGCCGAGTACCTCACAGCTCGGTGATTCTACGGAAACGGCGCCATTTGTTCGAATGTGATGGGGTTGAAGATTTTGTCTTAATCCGATGCTAATTCTTAACACTAGCAGCCAGCAGGATGACACAGCATTCTTTAGCTTAGATATTGTTCTATTTTATAGCTATAAAAATTACTTTTTGTTAAAACCTTCCAAACTATGCGTTTTCCCCTAACATTGTTGAACACCTAAGCCTGACGGAACCTATATGTTCATAAAAAAACATAAACTATTTATGAGAAATGCAAAAGTAGTGTACCGCCTGTCACTCCGTGCTGTTCAAGAGACTTTGATGATTCCAAGTCCTCATAAACGATGTCACAGGATCAAACCATTATCTTATTAAATGGGGGTGGTGGTGGTTTCGTTACGGGGTTGAATTAAACACAGGGACTGAGGAAAAATACTTAAATTTCCCTTAAATTCAATCTCTTTTCCAAAGAAAATATATTATACATGGGAAGGGGTTAGCAGAAAAAAAAAAAAAAAAAGAAAAAAAGTTTATTATTATTTAACATAATTAACTCAAATTTGACCATGCTGTTGGTATGATGGACAATGGTGGACAGGCAAAATTCTTCATATTCTTTGGAAAAACACAAATATAAAAGTTGAAATAAATGTCGTTATAACTTTTTTTTCTCTGCTAATTATTAAAAAAAAAAAAACATGTAATAGTCTGAAATGATGCAGTTCAAATGTAGATTTATGAATGTTATGAAAAGTTGTAGCAGCAGTACATCTTGGTACACTGAACCTACTGAAATGGCACCAAATCTGTAGAATGACCCAGGTATAAATAGTGACCGCATTCGTCAACTAGTCTATGCAACCCGTAGCCGGGAAGCCTGTGCTCTAGGATTCCAAACGTGACAAAACAGCAGTGAGAAACCACGCACAGCCGAAAACAAGCTGTATTTATAACTCTGGCCTCTTATTTGGCTGATTTGTTAGCCGCTGTTGAGGTGCGGCGGGAGTCTTGGCATATCTCAAACATTATTGGCTGTTGCTCACGCTCCCTCCCCGACTTCCTGTTTCAGCAGGAACCTTCGCCATGTTTAATATATGACTAGTTTATTCCTTAGGAGACATCGTCTCATTATAGGCATCAGCTGATCAGTTGGGCAGCTGAATGCACTCCCAGGGCCATATCTGCACGTAGACCATTCTCGGAAAGACCGCAGCGTGTTCCTTAGTCACTCTGCAATGCTGCGTTCACAAACCATGAGCAGTAGGTACACTGTCGTGAAGCATTCTTCAACTGCGGTTTCATAGCTGTGGCCTGATGTATTTTATTACGTTTCCTTAAATTATAATGGGATTCTCCCCAAATCCTGAAGCCATAAATCTAGTTTTTAATAGCCATCAGGTCTCAGCAAGAATAACTGCTAGGTCGGAGCTGTTTAACAACAGGCTAGGAATTAAACAATGATATATTTAGGATTATGATCTGCTGATGTGGGTTTGGAGTTGAACAGCTGTCCTGAAGGCTACGGTCTTTAAACGGGAGCTTATTTTGAAAGAGAGAGGGCTACTCTTAAAGTTTCATTAGCCTGTTTTGAATCTGCCTCCAGTGACACGAATACCACATGATTCATTCAAATGCATAAATTAGGGGAAAGTCCACTGATAGGTTCTTGGAGACTGCTGGTTTCGCTCTCATATGGAAAAGTTCTAAAGTGAGACATGGCTGCCAAGAAAAGAGAGAAGAGTCGGGAGCTTTGTACTTTTGAATACATTAGTATCAGTACATACACGAGATTAGTATTTTCAAACGATAATTCTATGTTTAATTTTTATTTATTTTTATTTTATTTTATTTTTTTTTAAAAAGGCTCCTCCTATTAATTTATCTTCAGTAAGTGTTTTATCCTGGTCAGGGTCATGGTGGCTCCAGAGAACTGTCCTGGGAACACTGCATATGAGGCAGGAATACACCCTGGACAAGGTCCAGTCCATCAAATTCACATCTTTAGCGTAAACCAATCCACCCACTGGCATGTCTTCCAGGAGGATTAAGGAAACCAGAAGAAATCACACGGATTCTGGGGGAACATCTGCAACGCCGCACGGATGGTAACCGGAGCTCAAGATTGGACTGGGCACCCTGTACCTACTGCACCGACATGATGCCAAAAAGAGGCTCCGAAGGGGTTAATGTTCAAGTAAAACAGCCCTAAGCTTTTAATGACTGAGTCAGGCTCCTTCAGTAAAATAAGCGAGGTGATTTAGATGATCCTGACCCTGAGGAAAAGAAAAAGAGAGAGTGTGTGAGAAGCTTTAGAACAGAGCCGCAGTCCTCCTCGGATTCTCACGCCATCCCTCTGCTCCACTTTCTCTCTCTCTCTCTCTCTCTCTCTCTCTCTCTCTCTCTTTCTCTCTCTCTCTCTCTCCGAGACAGACAGAACTAACTTCCAGCAAAGCCTCGCTCACTTTTTTCCTCCTCTCAGCCGAGTTATATAAGCATAGCCGCAAGCACAAGGTGTTTTTTTTTTTTCCTCTTTCTTTTCTTCATATCTTCCTACTACAGTGATGTTGGTCAGGTGATCAGTAGGTAATAACTGTTACCGTGTTCGTATGATTGGTGTGACGGGTTTCGAGCTTGCGGCCGTATACGTGGCGACGTATACACACCGACGTAAACCCCAATATGTTGTCTCTCGAAATCTCAATGTGTTGTCTCGCTTCATTAAACGGGTCCGTGCCTAATGCCTTTCTCCCGCCTAAAATCAGCAGGGTACCACCAGTTATTGGAAAATCCACCAGAATGCACACTGCGGGGGTCCTTCCTTCCCCTTCCTTTTTATTCATATATAGACAGCCAGCAGGACATGTATAGATGGTTCAATATACAGACAGTGATATAGCGGTTCATAAAAAAAAACAGGGCATCTAAACTACAATGGGTGTGATGCAGGATTGGACCCCACACATACATATATAGTGCAAAGCATCTGAAATTCCTTGCATACTGTAAGTATTCAACCCCTTCAGACTAGTACTGGGTGCAGCCGACGTTTGTCCAAGTTTTATCGAACTCAGATAGAGACTACAAAGCATTAATGTAAGTCACTGTAAGAGCGTCTGCCAAATGTAAACGTAAATGTAGATGTAAATGTAATACCAGCTCTGTTGGAGTAAGTTCCTATCAGCTTTGCGCACTGTTTGGATGTCATTTTTGCCCATTCATCCTTGTAGATTTGCTCTAGGTTCTTCAGGGGTGATCTGATGTTGTTTGTTGACTGCAACCTGAACAAATCTGGTCAATTCCGGGGGACTGTATATACGAGGCGGACTCAAAGCCTGAAAAACGTCAGCCGTTACGGTGGCTGAATTCTGACATACTGTATACCCAAAAATGACAGAAAATCGAACAAAAATTGTGACAAATGTTTCTGTGTTTCACATGAACAAATTTCAGGAACTATAAAAATATTTCACCAGTAGTACACAGAAATGATTTTATTGCATTTTTTTTTTTTTTCTTATTGTGTTGGTTAAGGGGCCAGGTTAATAAATGTGGCCAGTCTGCCCGACGACGTCTAAAATCTGGCTAGCCGAGACTGAGTGTCACACTTTGATGAAGTTATTCTAGAGTTACGTGATGTAGCGAAATGGGCATAAGCCTAATCAATTCCATTTTTTTTATTAGATGAATATTGTAAAAAAACAAACCAAAAAAAAAAAACGCTCCTGCTCCTCAGTCAGAATGAAATCCTTAAAAGGAACTTAAATGGAATTTCCGCGTGTAGCAAAACACAATGCGAGCAGCACGATCGCGCGTCGTTCATTTTCGGCAAGAGGAGAAATTGTTGTTACTGAGGCGAGGTGGTAAATTGAGAGCGTTCATTTAATTATGCAAACGAGGAGCATTTAACAAAAAGCCGTGTGAAGTGGGATTACCGTCCAATACCGTTCCTGCATATAGAGGAAATGTACAGTACGAGGAGCAGAAAGTTGTGTGCCGGTGGAAGGCAGGCCCTCTGGGGCTTGGAGAGAACTAGCACTGGGCCGAACTCCAGCCACCGCCCGCACCCACAGCTCAGCAACCCTCTCCTGGGCAGCGTTTGGCCGGACGCCTCTTGTCTCTGCTTCTTTATTGATAGAATGTGGCTCCCAGGCCGCACTCGCTTTGCCTAATGATGCTGTCAGAGAAAAATGCACTCCCAAGAAGCCACTGGGCATTCACGTCGCACGCAACCTAACCAGAGCCATTTTCATCTACTGCTTTATTTACCTACGTCCTTTTTTTTTTTTTTTTCCTTTTTTTTTTTTTTTTCCTTCATGCTGGTTTTGGCCCACATGCTGAGAACTGGGGAAATATTTATCACCAAAGATGGTGATTGTGTATTTTCATTAAACACATCATGCATCACACAAGTCTTAATAATAATCATCACTAACGGAATTATTAACATTCCGGTCTCGTTAATACTAGTTCTTGCTAGATGTGTTGAATAAGTTAAGTCTGCAACATAGAGGACAGTATTCCTCATATATACACGTATATCGTAGGGGTGTTGCTTTATGATGCACAAAATGTTTGATTTTTATTTATTTTTTTTTTCAGTTCTTGCCGTACGTCGATCTGATCTGTGCATTTCATAATTGCTTTATTTTATAAGGACGCTCTTGGGGGGGGGGGGTTCTGTGTGGAAGACTTAATGGTTCCTTTGGGTCCTCTTCCTTTTGTGAAAGAAGAGGGGGTTGTTACAAGTGAACGTCTGAATAACTCTATAGGGTGCTAGATTTAGTGTACTGGAAAGAGCAGTGCTTTGTACTTGCGCCGTTCACTGTCCGTTTTTTCTTTTTTTTTTTTGACCATTCACTGTCCAACGGACTTGTGAAACCCCTTGATAGTGACTGTTTCTGATGGAAAAAACGTCGAGTTCTAAGGGTTCTACATAGAACTCGATGTCTATAACCCAAAGTTGGTTCATCTTTTTCTTTTTTCTTTTTTTTTCTTTTCTTTTTTTTTTTTTTTCGAAAGGTACTCTTGTTTCCACGTCAGTTCCAAGTCTTTGTTAGTTGATCTTCCTTGGGCAATAAAACTCAGTCTGATTCTACAGAGCTGTACCTTGTTTACAACCCATATTGTCCTCTTACATTCCCAAAGCTTCTTTTTTTTTCTTCTTCTTCTTCTTCTTTTTTTTTTTTTTCCCTTCCCACCACAAAGCCACACTGTTAGCATTCCGGAGGCCGCGTCAGGGTGAGGTCTGAGCCGAGAGTGTAAAAGGGAGAACTGAAAAGTCCCCTCAACCTCAGACCATGCAGTCCCAAGGCCTCCATCCACACCCGAGTTGTTCCCAGGCTGCTCCTGCCGTGATGTATCTACAACATTTCCTCTGAGAGCGACAACAGCAGTAGCGTGTGGTACTTCTGCTCTTGTGCACTTTCTGAGCACTTTGGACAGCTACAGAATGCACCCTGCCGTGCCCAGCTTGATCTGCTGGATGTTCCCACATAATTTTAACTTGTTTGTTGGAGGAGCTGAGGTTGCTCAGACAGGCTATGGACCGATGCGCATAAATCAGCCCTGATGTCATTCCCAAATTCCCACTTAGCGTTCTTAATTTTTCTTTAGAAAGGACATGGAAAGTAGTGGCGGTTCTTGTGGTAACATTTAAGATAGCAGGACCTTCTTAGGGTCATAAACATTCTTCACTCAGTGGGAATTCTTAAAGCACGGGATCGTGTTTCTCCAGACAGCCTACTGTGGAAATTTGTATTGAAAATGTTTAGAAAAAGAAAAAAAAGAAAGAAGGAAAGAGAAAAGGTTTTCCTCCACCATGTTTTTTGGTGCTTTATAGAATGACGATTTACATGTTGTGTGTCACAAACGATCGGAATTTATACATTTATACATATATCTCTTGGGAATGTGCATGTGAATGGCTGTCGGTCTCTGTGTTAGCTCTTTTGATTGTCCAGGGTGTCCGAGGTCACGACCCTTAATGGATAAGCGCCATAGAGAATGGCTTTATAAATATCTCTTTCAATGACGTGCATGATATGCTTATTGAGTTTCATAGCTCATCCGCCAGAGTCGTTTTGAATATTGGAACATTAAACACTTCATGTTACTGATAAAAATGCAAAAGAACAAAGGAGGAAAAGAATCCCGCAGGTCTTGATGTAAGGCATTTAATAGCTCTATCACAGCAGATTCAACTCAACAGTTCATCGCCAGGTTTTGTAGATGTTTGAGCAGGGAAATCGCTAAACTATGCACGAGCTCATTTATCTGATTCACGAAGAATAAACTATAAACCCTGGACAATGAAGGATTTGTGTATAAAATAAACCTCGAGTGAGACGTCCTTAAACACTCCCTAGACCAGACGTCCCCAACCCCCCCGGTCCGTGGATCATTTCGTACCGGGCCACAAAGAAAAAAATTCGTGGTTAAAATGATGGTTATTTTTCTTTCATTAGTCTTCCAGATCTTATTTTCAAAAGCGACCGTTGCCGCCCCTCGCCTCACTACCGCACTTGACTCTGGCACGCCATTTCATGCATCAGCCACACCAACTAACCCTTGAAAAAAATTATCCAAAAACAAAATTCGCCGGAGAGCTTTTTCGGGAAGGAACGAGCGAACGATGGGACGGCAGAAGGGTCACAGACTGCCAGCAAAAAGAAAGCTGCATTTAAAAGAAAATACCAAGATTCCTACCTAAGTTACGGGTTCATCGCAACACGTGATACACAAGCTCCACGCCCGCTAATGCGAACCCCCCGCACTTCTTCCCGGTCCACGGTACAAGAAAGGTCGGGGACTGATGCCCTAGACAACCTAGACTGTCACACACTGATCATCAGGTCTGATTCTGGAGATCGACATTTCTACAGGATTCCTTTTTAACCTGGGTACATCAGAGCGAATCCGGCTAATCAGCTAGACTGGAGCAGGTGTGCTGTATTCGAGATGAAAATTAATTCTGTGAGAAGGTAAAACGGCACCGGCGATATCTGTTGTAGTGACTGTTTAAAGGTCTGTCCACCTTGTTAACCTGGAATAACCAAACAAAGGCCATTTCGAACCGTCCTCTCAAGACCGTATTGGACAATGAGGTAATCAGCTTAATTCATTATCTATTCCTAATAAGACAAACCAATCTAAGATAATGAACCTGTGTTAGTGATTGTTGATGTATCATTCAGAGACAACTGATACAAATGACTGGCCGAGGTTGACCGAATTATTGATTTCGATTGGCTGGGGCAATCAGACTGAGTGGATGTGAATAAACAGGTGCACGTCTGAGCTAATTTATATGGATGTATATGTAGGGTGTGCTGTCACCTTGGTACTCGATTATTTAATAAGATATCTTAAATCTGATCGTGTGGAGTGGATTATATATGTTGAGTATGACATTAAGCACGGCGTGCGAATTATGAAAAGCGAAACCGTATGGACCGATTCACAGAAATCCAAAAATAAGACCGTCGACGTACAGTAGAAGTGCAGTGGGATAAATTGCGGGTGATTTCCGAAGAACGATTGCATTCGAGAACAGCTCACGTGAAAGATGCAGTCTTTCAAAATTAGCTTGCATGTTTGTTTGGGTTTTTTTTTTTTTTTTTTTTGCAGGTCCTTGCAGGAATTTGCATATGTTCTACACAAGCAAACCAGGGCATGTGTGTGCAAATTTTTTTTTTTTTTTTTTAATGTTAATACATACAGTAGGTGCACTAGTGCAGGTTCAGTTTTCCATCCGATGGGGGACCATTTGAGTTAACGAGCATTTTGAGCAATTATACGGCTGATTATAAAATACACGACAGGCATGCCAGGATAAGGGCAAAGCAAAAACCTCAGTTAGGAATAAGCAACAAACTGTTTGTACTGAATACCGACTTCCCAATGATGATCTACTGTAGATGAACGGACAACGGAAGGAATGCATTTATGAATGAGTAAATGAGCGCTGTAGTTATTATTGGAAAAACCTCGCCGGTGATGAACTCGCAGTATCTTTGTGATGATGACGCACGTTCTGATTATACGTATATCGCCACTGTGTGCTGAAACCGTTCTGACTAATCGTTCAGGAACTGCCAACACTGCTTTGTTTCCTACAATATGGTTCTAATACGAAAGGTCCGAAGTGTGGGAGAAAAGACCACGCCTTTCTAATTACCCTAAAATCTCTCTTCGAAATCTCTCTTCTCTCTCTCTCAATTAGTGATGAATTTTCCACACCCCACACCTTACCACTGTGCTCGTAATCAATACCAAGTCCTTCGCTGGAGGGATCGGCTATATAAACCAAACACAGAGCCGTCCAGTCGTCCCCTCGCCCACCTCTTTTTCTTTCCCCCCCTCTCTCTCAATTGAAGTTAATAAGACAAAAAAAAAATGCAGCTTGTCATGTTGCCAAGAAACCGCAAAGCCAGCCATCCCTGAAAGCTTTCCTGTAGCGGAAAACATAGCTAAAGCTAGAACATCCCGTCACAGAAAACTTCACGATGTCGACAGTTGCGCTTTTTTTATGGTGCGTTTAGAAGGCCATACATGTGTGTGTGGATTAGCCGTTATTATAGAAATAAAAATGTATTCAAATCGGTACTCGATAAAGGGATGAATAGTAGATCATGTTATTAAAACTTTTATTTTAATGACCTGTGTTCTGCACACACACACACGCGCACGCACTCACACACACGCACTTACTTTTCTTAAATACCCAGCTTTTTGTGCAGGTTGTGACCTTGTAAGAGCGCTCTGATTATTATTATAGCTTTGTTTGATCTTTCTCGGAAATGCGCCGGGATCAACAAGGATGAATCACGTGTAATATTATTGACCATGGCGGCCAAAGTAAAGACTCAGAGGTTGATCTTTCTCCTAAAAGGGCTTGCAGCACAATTACATAACAATTACGCTGTAGTAGATACTGTATATGTACTTGTACATCCAAGTGCTTTTTCTTTTCTTTTCTTTTCTTTTTCTTTTTCTTTTGGTCTTTTTATGGTCTTTGGATCACTGCGGCCCTTCGCGATCGAGCTCTGTTTACATAGGAGGAGAGCGGGCAAGCTTTATGGTCCTGATAAG
Source organism: Synodontis membranacea (assembly GCA_025674565.1). NCBI lineage: Eukaryota > Metazoa > Chordata > Actinopteri > Siluriformes > Mochokidae > Synodontis > Synodontis membranacea. The sequence continues at coordinate 5,959,210 of JAOVYU010000022.1, forward strand.
GATTTATGACTGAGAGCAGTTTTCGTCATTGCAGATGAAAAGAGGCGGTTAACGATAGATCAGTCTCGGTTCTCGGTACTGTCCCCGTTTCCCCCCTGACGGCACGCATTCGATCCACGTATCTTAAAAAAAATAATAAAAAATCACCTCTCTGGATATTTATTCAAATCCTGAGTCGTATTAGAATTTTCTTTTCTTACGTAATTCAATATGCGAATCCCCCCCCCAACCCCCCCCCCCGCCCCCCCGTGTAATTATTTATGCCGTTTTTCCATTCCTGTATGTCAGAGCGCAGCCGATGGAGTAGCGGAGATCCGGTCTTATGGGCGATTTCTAGTTTAGAGACTTTCGAAAGACTGAAGCACATCTGAAAGTCGTTAAACGGTGAACGAGCACCCCAGCGGCCTCCAAAACCATCCCAGCTCCTGCTAACTTGGCAAGACTCTTTTATTACAATGGCACTGCTGTCTCATGCTGCAAGTTAAAGCACAAACACTGTAAACCCAGGAATGAAAAGTACGGGACAGCCGCAAGATGAGTGAACGTCTAGACCCGAAGCTCTACACCAAAGTGCATTTTATGTTAGTGGGCCATTTCGGACATGTGCCGTAATCAAATCGTTGCTCGTTTAAGAGCTGGAAATCATATATATATATCTCATATGCATCTATCATGATGTGCATAGCGCAGCTTCGAAGTTAGTTGGATTAGTGTCCCTAGGTGGAAAAAAAAAAAAAAAAAAAAAACACCCTAGAATCCACGACCGAAGCAAAGTATCAGGTTCCTTCCCAGTTTTCTTCTCAGTTTTTATCCACTCGTCCAACAACCAGAGAAAAGATAAACTCTACTCCCTGATGTTTCTTTCACGAAAGAAAGCTTATCATTTGATAGATTTGTTTTAAACATAACAGGTTTTTTTTTTTTTTTTTTTTTTCGTAATCGTACCCCATGCCGCACTACAGCACACACGACCCGAGGGCGCGGTCTGGCTAGGAATTATTTGTTACTAGGCGTATTAATTTGCCAAGGCAATATTATCAGAATCAGGAATATGAAAGGACGTGAAAATAGTGACCAGATGCGATCAAGTCGTAATACAGTGCAGCACGAAAGCTGTTAAATAACTCCTAATGTTTGCACAGTGTGCATTCAACTCACATTTAAACACTTCATCAAGCAAAAATTGAGCTGTCAGCAAAGCTCTGGTTATTTATTTATTTATTTATTTATTATTATTATTATTACATATCACAGCTCCACGCTGAAATGCAAACATGATATGCCTCATCGACAGAGACGTTATCCACGCACTCCCACACTCTTATCTGCCATAGTCTGGATTAATCCACATAACTAGCTTGTCCTGCTTTTGTATGAAAAGTATGACCATTTTCAGCCCCTTTTATAACTGGGTTTCCAAAAAAAAAAAAAAACATTTATTTTACTATTTTATGATCTGTCCCTGGTGTCATGCTTGCTTTTCTCTGCCTTGTTGCAATTATTATTTTCTTTTTTCTTTTCTTTTTTTTTTTCTATTTAACCCCCCCCCCCCTCATTGTTCGCTCCTGTTGGTGGTTGAATGGCATCATCCGCTTCGGCACAGATAGAAAAGAATGATGAGTGTGGAGCGAGGAGAGAGAGAGAGAGAGTTATTAGGCTCCGTTGGCCCTGAATCATCAGGGAAGCTGGAGGTCCCAGAGCACAAGCCGCTCTCTCTTTACGTGCCAAAATGATGGCCCAGGTCAGTCTTCCTGACAGGCCAGGGGCCGCACAACACCACCAGCGGACCGTGTACTTGGAAAATGATATGTGTGTGTGTATATATGTGTGTGTGTGTGTTGGGGGCTGCACTTCAGGCAATAGATCCTGTTGCGTGCCCTCAATCCCGCTCTCTCACGCTAATCCCCCTGATTGAGCACCAACCATGCAGCGGTTCTCCTCCTTCCCTGTCTGTCGCTCATATTCTCTCTCTCTCTCTCTCTCCATTCTCCTTCTCGCTCCCTCGTTCCACCTCCCCAGGGGTTTAGGGCTGACACTGACAGAGCTCTTAGCTTGATAAAGGGATTGTATTGATCTCCTCACCTTGCTGCACATCAATATGGACCGCAAGCTTGAGTAGAAAGTGAAAAAAAAAAAAAAAAAAAAAAAAAAAAAAACGAGAAGGCTTTCATTTCTAATAAGTGCTCTCGTACGTTAGCATATCAGCATTCACCTTCCCCAAAAGCCTTGCTGTTAAGGCGTTCTGTTTAGGACCGTTTGCTTTGTTGTGCATTGAAGTGCCAGAAAAGCATGATACAGTAGATTTGTCACGGGCCGAATCTAAAGTCTTCTCTCCCGCTTCTCTTGGAGGTGTACACTCAAAAAAATGATATGTTGGCATTACTTAACTTTTTAGTGTCAACAGGTTCCACGTAACTGAGTTAAGTTGCC
>JAOVYU010000022.1:5966270-5977388 GCA_025674565.1 Synodontis membranacea
TATATTCTTTTTTTGTGTGTGTGTGTGTGAGAGCCCTGATAAGCCATCGCCGCCCACTACCATGGTGTTTCTGTTTCAGACATTTTTCTTGTTCTCTTGCTGTCTTTTTTCCTTTATGCACTGGTATTACTTTTTTTTCATTATTATTTATTTATTTATTTATTTATTTATTTTGTAAGACCTGCTGAGTTTACTCAGTTGTGCTCGCCAGCACTCAGCTGTCGGACCCCTTTTGATGTAACACAAAACATAGACAAGCTTTCCACCATTTTGACATCCGTTTATTTACAAAGTCTTCTTTTGTTGCCCTTAAGATAGTGCAGACTACCTCGAGTCATTTAAAAGGACAAACCGACCTATGTAATAATTTTCCTTTGAAACAGGGAAAAAAACAACAACCTGTCTTTCATCCATCACTGCTTTTAGCAAAGGCTACCTAAAAGCCAGGGTCTAATTCCACCAATGAAAGGGTTTTAAGAGAAAATTCCCTCATTATGTAAGGTTCCAAGCTTTGTCCTCTAAGAGGGAACAGGGAAGTTGTGCCTGCCTCTGTTTTCTTCCATGCATTCCACAGAGACCATGACACAGCATAAGCAGATTAGGGAGAGGTTAGGCCGATGTTCTGTGTCCTAAAGTGAACTAGACCCAGTAGATCAGTTGCCCCCAGAGACAAGGAGCTCAGTAACGAGGCTGGCACGCTGACTCAGAGGCCACGAGTTCAGGCATTGTGTGTGTGTGTGTGTGTGTGTGTGTGTGTGTGTGTGTGTGTGTGTGTGTGCTTCATGTAAGTGAGAGAAGGAAGAAAAGCCATATGAACGTTTTATGGGAGATATAATGAGTATAGATGGAAAACATAAGGAGCCCAAGCACGGAGCCTTGAGGGACACCACAGTAGAACAGATATGGATCTCTTACATGTCACCCGATACAAGCACCCCTCCAGGTAGGAAGCAAACCACCACCTTGCTGAACTAGTGATTTCTGGCCTGTGAGGATTGACTTCGGAAAGGATATTATGGTTACTTCTTTTTAAAACTACCCTGAGGCCTAGAAGGATCAAGACTGACAATTGATTGGCTGAACTTGTGACATGGAGGTTCTAAGTGTTGCAGTTTCAAGCCAGAATGATTAGACCTCTGGAACTGGTTATGAATGAGACCCGATTGCACATTTATGACATTTGTACTGACAGAAAGGAGAGATATCAGTTTGTAGTTGCTGAGAGTGGGCTTTCAGAATGGGCACCACCCTGGCAGCCTTGCATTCAATCAGGACATGACCTGATGTTATTCATCATACATGTTATAAAGAGAAGGAGGTCATGAGTGATGGGAGTGGAGAGCCTGGAGCATCACGGATGGATTGGTGCCCAAGTCATTTGGAGAAGGGGGCGTGAAACATGCTAGGGATTTGATTTTGGGGAGGAAGGATTAGTGGGAGGAGTAGAGGCTGAGGGAAAAGATTGAAAAGTCTCACTAACCTTCTTTTGAAAGAAGCTGAAGACATCAACAGTTAGGACGAGGGACAGGGCTGAGGAAGGTCTGGGCCAAATCTGTAGTCTGTAGTGCACAAACCAGGCTGATGCACACTAATCAAGAATCAGAGCTATTACTCTATAACCTTTACATATAGGACGTGGCCATTGATCTGCATCTATACAATATCCACCATCACATGAGCTTTGACAGTGTATGTGCACACGTGTGTCTGCACGCATATGCGTGTTACAAAGTGAATACTACAACAGCTAAAGGTCAGCACTCTCATATTTCCCCTGGGGCCACACAAGCACTTAATCGTAACCACACTCACTATATACAAACCTATTAATTTAAATAACTTTACACACTTGGCATGAATATATGCTTTTCACAGCTTTCACAGTTTCACAGCTGCTAACAGTTCCATGGGCAAACACTGACAAAACTGTTCTACAGTTGTCAGGGACGTGTCTCGATTTTGGTCTTTTGATTTGAATCCCATCTGACATCTAGACGTGAGCAGCTCTAGATTAGTGAAACATTAGTGAACATTTGACAGAGGTGTATAGATGTATATTATCTGCCAATCTGATCTCTTGACCTCCTAGCTGTGGCATTGTTGGGATTTGAGCTCCCAGTCACCTGCAATCTGTTGCACCGTTTGGAAGCCCATATTGAAATATGGGCTTCCCGTTTTGAAATCTGCATTCACGTTCGTATTAGAGAAATCCCGAGACAAGGCAGATCATGGGAGAAATGAAATCAGGAAGTGAGGACTTTCACAGCCTCTCACAGCTAAGAGATGTGGTTTAAAACCAGTGGGACTGGAAGCACGGAAGTGGTTGTGAGTGAAAACGAATTGCAGGTAGCACGTTTAAATTGCTTGGGGGTTTTTTTTTACAGAAAGAAAGAATATCAGTTGGTAGCTGCTGACGTCAGAGTGGGTTTTCAGAACGGGTTTCCCTGACAGTCTTGCTGGCAATTAGAACATCACCTGATGTTATTCATTATATACTGTGTTATGAAGGGATGGAGATCACGGGAGATGGGAGCGTAGAGCCCGGAGCATTGGGGAACGTATTTGTTTTATGTATCTCCCAAAGTGCCTCCCTTCTGACATAAATCTCTTCTGTTCTTTTCTGAGAACCCCTGTAACGGAGCGACTGTGTTTAGCCGTGGTCTTGGTATCCATTAGAGAGGTATTGAAACCCTTCAGGGATTGGTTCAGCCGTAACCGTGAGGCTTTATCATAATGCTTTTGTGCCACGTCAGGACCTTTACCATAAACAGATAACTAGGGAACTGTACAGGGATGTTTGAGATTGTTTTTTAGATCGATAGTCTCGTTATTTCCTTATGGACACATTTACACGCCAACAGCTTTGCTTCTGCGAGGCCTTGAACATGCCTTCTTAGGAGTACTGTTCCTATGTGCCGTGGGTCTACTGTCTTTCCTCTCAGGTCTCAACTCAGCACCAGGCTTTCATCTCTCAGCCCTTGGATCGAATAGCATGAAATGTACACCGTACTGCAATTGCAAGGGCAACGTGTGTGCACACCCACTACAGACAGGCAATATTGGTGTGTAGCAAATCAATGTTTTATTTTAATTTTGATGTCAGTCACGGCTCGCTCCATCCTCCAGGCTGGAGCGCTACAATTCTTTGCTTCTCTCTACTATCGGACAACATAATTTGAAATGGGCCTCAAAGGAAATCTGCCATTGATCTGACCTGTCAACAATGTGACCATACTGTAAATGGATGGTCCGTTCCTTGAGAAGCAATAAAGTTCCCTCACATTATATTCTTGACTACTACTACTACAAAGTAAGCTAAGCCCCATTGTTCTTGGTATTTCTGAGAATAAGGGTGGGAAAAGAACTGCCAGTTGTGCCTCCATGATGGATCTGATGCATCTTAGCGTTCTGTTCTTAATGAATACTAGGATGCAGAATTGCACACAGCAGCAAATGTACGCGCTGTCTCCGTAGAATTACCTAAGCTCTCACTAGTTTGTGCGTGTAAGGGAGAATTTATGCCATGCTGAGTAAGACGTATGTAAGAACAGTGTTGCGTTGTGTGTGTTTATGTGTGTGTTGGGGGATTCAGAGAAAAATGAAGACTAAGCGGAGTTAGATGTGTATATGAAATGAGCGTGGTAGATGTGCAGGACCGTGCATGTTTGTGTGCGTGTGTGTGTGTGTGTGTGTTGGGGGATTCAGAGAAAAAATGAAGACTAAGCTGAGTAAGATGTGTATATGGAATGAGCGCGGTAGATGTGCAGGATTGTGCATGTACAGTGGAAAATGAGCGCTCCACTGAAAGGAGTCATGACTAGGAGAAAATATTTCCCCTCAGCATATCTCACAGCTCGTTATGTGCGTAAAGATGCATTGTCCTCACCACAGATGCAGCACTATTATGCTATCACAAAGGTCCCACCTGTTCTTTGAAAACTTCCTCTTTATGAAAAACCAAGAATGAGTGGAGACGTATCACGAAAATAAACCACATGGTTAAATGTACTGATGACTTACTGTAGACTGTAGTCAACCGGATTGACTTTCCTAAGTATATCTTCCATTGTGAAATTCCTCTAGTTTAGTATAATTATGATTTGTGGCACGGTGGTGCAGTGGTTAGCACCGTCGCCTTACAGCACGAAGGCCCTGGGTTCAAACCACGCAGACGATCCAGATCGTGGCCTTTCTGTGCGGAGTTTGCATGAGACATGAGTGTGAATGCTTGTTCATCCCTGTGTTAGCCATGTGATAGATTGGCAACCTGTCCAGGATGTACCCCCGCCTCTTGCCCGAAGTCACCTGGGATTGGCTCCAGCTTCCCCATAACCCTGCCCTATAGATAATAGACCAATGGATTTATGACCGTTTCAATGGATGTAGGTTTAGATCACTTATGAGCAAACCGGAGGTGACAGTGACAATGAAAAGACCCTAGAAAAGAAGAAAGATTTGCTCTACAGCCAGACCTATTGTCCGAGCTGCTGTTCTAGAAAACTCATCGACGCCTTCTGACCAATCAGAATTAAGAGCTCTTTATTTGAATTCTAACAATTCAGAATTCATTCATTCTGGTTGGATTTCATGTCTTTTGTTCCCCCTTAGGGATGGCTTCATATGAGCAGCCTAAAATACACTTAGAAACCCAGAAGATGGCTTTGGATCGCAGTTGTTATGAACAGTTTCGCTATGTTGGCTTAGAACTACAGTTGACTTTGTAGCTTTAGGGACTTTAGCGTTTTGCACTCCATCAGTGACCAGGTGATAACTTCAATAAAATTAACTTCATGTTAAATTATAATGAATTTCCTGGTTTCACAGTTGCATTTTTTTTTTGACAATATAACACAGTTATAGAAGGGAACTATTTATTATTGCACTATCTGGCATCATCCATTTATTCATTAGGAAAAAATTTATACTCTGACAATGTCCACAATGTTAAAAGCTCTGTACAAATAATATTTAATTGAATTGAATTCAGTAACCATCAGTATAAATTATAATATGTGTTGTCTATTTTAATATGTATAATAGCAAAACATATTTTTAGCTGTCAATATCAAATTTCCACACCACACAGCAGATTTGGTAACGAAGGTGTTGTTGGCTCTACTAATTTCCTTCAGAGTTTAGTGCTTTTCAGTTGTCTTTAATGAAATTCAGGAAAGACTTTGCATAGGGTTTCCCTGTAATAGACTGGTGTCCCATTCTGTTTTTGTTCCTGCCTTGCACCGAGTATTCCCGGGAACCACCAACAGTGACCAGGATAAAGAGCTTGCTTAAGAAAGTATGAATGAAAGAATTTCAATTTTCAATAGAGTTTCTTCATAAAATGTTAGGGTAGTGCATAGGTTTATGGCCTTTTTTGAGCAAATGTATTTGCAATTTCCTAAAATAATACATAAAGTTGGACTTCAGAGTAATCATTGTTAGATTCTATGACTTTCTGCCATTTATCTGGCAAAGAATGAAAACCGTCAGGAAACAAGGATTTTCACCTGATTTGATCCATTGATCGCTGTAACGTTTGGCATTTGACAGTTTCTCCAGGATGGAGCAGCTTGTCATAAAGTTGTAATGCACCTGTAATGCAGGCGTTACGCTGTTGAGCGGTATTTCTCTCTATGTGGAAACCACCTACCAACTTTCAGAATCTTTCCCATTGCCTTCAGATGCCTTTGAACAGTAGAACGATTAATATTTAAATATCGTACCAGCTCATGGATCGATTGTGTTCGCATCTTTGTCGAACAGTTTCTTCAGCTCTTCGTCTTCCGTTTCCTTTGGTCTACCACTTTTTGGCTTATCGTCTAGTTCAAGTTCACCTTTTCTGAAACTTGACAAATCAGTTCTTGACCACAGAAATGCCGATCGCGGCGTTTCGTCTCTTGCTCCCATTGAGTTTTTTTTTTTTTTTCGCCCCACTGTTGAATTAGAATAGAAGCCAATGATGAATATGAATATCTTGCTGAGCTCCGTTCTTGATTGATAAACTACCCCTACAACACATGCTTTTACAGGGAGTGTTGATAAATTATTAAAGATATTTACTAGGCCATGAACCTACGCAATACCCATATAATAGTCAAGTCCGAGTTTAAGTGACGGAGAGCCCTTGCCAGGCTACCTTCCGTTGGTACATATTGATTCCAATGTGATGAACCCTTGAAAAGAGAAACTGATATCTTCCTCTTGTCTCTCTACACCTTGATGCTATTAAACATTAGTAATAGAAGGACAGAAAAGTGCTCAGTGTCAATAAAAAGCATATATTTTAATTGGAGCCTGACAACGGGTTGACAGAGCAAGAAAATAATAGAGATTAAAACACATCTTCAGTAGCCTGAATATTGTTTTTTTCCCCCCAGGAGCCCACTCACTCAGACGTGTACAAACACACACACACACACACATACACGCACACACACACACATTGAGAGGACACAGTCTGTGCTGTGAGATTGCTCATTTTATAATGGTATTGATCCATTGAATCACAGAAGTGCCTTTCAGACGTCATGTAATCAGCAAGATAAGTGCTTTAGATTTCAATCATAAATCTGTGGCTTTAAAAGTGCATCAAGGAAAACTAGACAATATGTCTTGGTGGCCTGGTATTGTTTTATCAAAATTCTCTATATTGATAAAAACAGCTCTTATGGATTTGAGCAGATGGATGTCGTGTTGAGTATTATTTGGTACTATAAGGGAATGAATCCAAAAAAAAAACCCAAAAAGCTGCCTTGTGTCACATCACTGAGTTATCCTCATGGCTGTCCTTTAGACAACATAAGAAACATATGCATTGGCTGGACATGGAGCTTGTGCACAGGAACTTTGTCCTATGAAATGTGTCCTGTACATGATTAGAATATTTTTAGTTACAGAATAGTGACACACTTTGACCCCAAGTTAAGAATTTTTTTTTTTACCTACATGACTAGTTCCTTTCTCTGACGTTCTTCTCTTCCCAAACCCCCCTCAATCTTGTCATCAACAAGGCAAATGTAATTCAATCGCAACGGAAGACGCAAACGAAAGCACGCTTTTCGGTGCTGGTTTGAGACAGCCTGGCCAGATTTGCCTTATTGACCCTGTGTCCTCTTTCAGTGAGCTCCTGCGCGTGTCTGATAGGACGGATTACTGTAGCTATCAGAAAGAAAATGGCCCTGTCTATCAAGCCTTCCAAGTTTTCACATGACCGATGGAGGCTAAGGGGTACAGATGCCGAAATCACTTCTGAGTCAGAAACGGGATTTTCACACAAGCATGAACTCGTGAAACCTCGGTTTCGACCTGACACTTTGGTGCACTTTCTCTCTGTTTAAAGGGAGGCAGAATGGGAAGATCTTCTTTGCTTTGTCGCTGGCTGCTGGATGGATGTGAGGGAGGAGACGAGAGAAAGGGGGGCGGGGGGTTGAGGGGTGAGGGTGGAATTACAGAAGGTGAAATGAGGCTAGTGGGGACCTTGAGATGTGAGTGGGATGATGGGGGCTTTACATCAAACGTTGACCCAATCAGGCTGTGTCTTTCATGGGCGCTGGGTCTTATCACTCCCGCAATAGCTTGTTAACCACTGGGGTAGATAGTAAGAATGGGAGTAGATGGGTTTTGTGCCTGAATAGGTGATTTGTTATCATGCAGACAGCCAGTGTTTTGACAGCATCATCTAATGGTCCTGTCTCCAAGGTCTGCTTCTCCATTGCTCATCTGAATAGTCTTCCTATGCAGAAAATATTAAATGTATGCTCTGTCTATTGAATGGTTGACCATCTCACCCACACCAACAATCCCCCCCCCCCGACACCCGGTTTAAGATCGGTTTCTCCTATGACATAGCTCACTGTATAGACAACCCAGAAATAGCTTGTCTTTGCAATGCCCTTCCATGTCAAGACTTATTTTTCCATAATCCCATTGTTTCCAGTTCAATGTCCATTGCTAGCCACCAATCGGGAAGCCACATGTAGGCTTCATCCCATCGACGCCACATTTAAATGATGACTTGCAGCGGTATTCCATTGTAAATTTGGTCATTTCTTTTTCTGCCTGACACTGATGAGCCTCTCTGTTTGTCTCCCGGTCTTCTGTCAGTGTCTCCGTCTGCCATTGTTAGACGAGGATTTCAGCCATCGTCCCGCTTCACAGGTACGGCTTGGAGAAAAGGTCAGGAGCATAGGTCAGCCCTCCTCCCGGCCGCGGGATAAACCCACGGCCTCCGAACAAAGGACCTCTCCATCTGGGGCCTGAATAATGATGCCATCTTCATGCTGAACCGCACTCTGTGTCCAAGTGATAAGACAAATACAGATAGAGCTGCTCAAGAGCTCAGCTCGAGAGCCGAGCCGCTTTGTCCACGTCATCAACACTGCTCTGTCCATGCTGAATAATTGATGCTGTCAATCAGTTATCATGAGCATCCAGCTTTTTTGCTGCCGTCATAATCGCAACAGTGTGCTCGCTAGTGTTGGGAATCCATTAGAATGATCACAAGAGCTCTGTTTCTCAACACAATAGAGACAATGAACAGCGCGTTATACTGAATGGAGCCTGACATAAAGGTTTCTTTTAACTCGGCACTGAAAAAAAAAAATCTCAGATCTGTATAATTTGACTTGAGGGCAGATTTGCTTGTAGTAGGTACAGTGTCTTCAACAAGATCTTGCTCTTCATACTTTTTCAACTGGGTGACTCACACTTACTATCTGAGGCAGACAGTTGCAGCGCTCGCTATGATTATTGGCACCCCTTGTAAAGATTAGTAAATAGGGTTAGAAAAATCCACCTTTTGGTGGAGTAGCTTCATGTCAACCCAAGTTTATTTTCCCCCATGTACAGTACAGTGAATGGGGTGGTAAGAGAGGCAAAAAAAAATTGAATTGCAAGAAAAAGGAAATCTTTTTCTCCAAAAACCACCATAAGATGCCACCTTCATTCCAACAGACTACTTGGAAGGTACGTCAGAAAAAAAAGACCTTTGTTTGTTCAGTTACCGACAAATGTAAACACCTATGGTTTGTCTACAGCTACTACAGTTGACTGGAACAGTGTTCTATTGTCTGATGAAACGAAAAAGGGAGCTTTTTGGCAATAAGCACTCATGGTGGGTTTGGTGTAAAAAGAAGGATGGCTATAATGAAATGAACCTTATCCTAACTGTACAATAGTGGAGTTATGTGTTCTGTGATATTGTGGGGCTCTGTTTTTCCTCCAAAGGCCCTGGACACCTTATTTAGGATACATGGCATTATGGACTCCATGAAGTACATGAAACGCGTCTGCCGGGAAGCTAAAACTGGGTCATCATTGGATCTTCCAGCAGGACAGTGGTCTGAGGGATATGTCCAAATCAACACAAAAATTGTTAACTGACCACAGAATCAAGCTTCTGCCATGGCCATCTCAGTCCCCTGACATGAACCTCATCTTTGAAACCTGTGTTGTGAGCTGAAGAGGAGAGTGCACAGGAGAGGGCCTAGGACCCTGGATGATGTGGAGAGATTCTATAAAGAGGAATGGTCAGAGATACCCTGCGCTGTATTCTCCAACCTTATGTAATGCTATAGAGAAAACACAGTGCTGTTTTATTGCCATTGGAAAGTTGTACAAGGTATTGAATGCAGGGGTGCCAATAATCACAGCACATATATTTTTGTTGAAAATTATTCTTGTTGAGGGATTTGTTTTTTGGGTTTTTTTTTGTTTTTTTCTGAAGAAATGTGTTTCAGTTAAAGGTTAGATTTTCCTCATTTTTTTTCGGTGTGAGATGAAGCTACTTCAACAAAAGGTGTTTTGGGTTTTTTTTTTTTCTAACCCTATTTCTTAATCTTTACCAGGCCTGCCATTAATTGTAGATGGCACTGTATCTAATGAATGTTCTTTGCAGCGAGACTTTTTTTTCATGCTTTTACAAGCGAAACCATTATAAAAATTGACAATGGTTTTAAAAAAAAAAAAAAAAAAAGGAAAAGAAAAACAGGGTTATACATTGTGGCTTTGGAAGGTCTAAATGAAGTTGACGCATGTTAAAGTGGAAAAGTATAAACTCGAACGTTCGGTAAAAGAATGCAAGTAAAAGTACAAGAAGGAGCCACAAAAGAAAAAGACATCTGTCTCAAATCACATGCTGACTTTAGTTACTGATGGTAAATTAACGCCTTTTTCGTCTATGGAAAACGGGAACTTTACCAAGGCTTAATGAAAACAGCTTTATTCCTAACCGCTCCAATAACGTTAACTATCATGATAGTGTAGTGTAGAAATGTACTGATGTTTGAAAACGGATTGAGTTGAGATTTTTTTTTTTAATGAAGGATTAGCTGAAGAAAAGAAAAAGGGCAGTGCGGAAACTGATAATCAGAGTTACCGTAGAGTCATATTAGAACAATAGAAAGCTGTACTTTCATTATTAAAGAAAATATGTTGGAGACAAAAAAAAAAAAGCTTTTATATGAGAAGATAAAAACGTAAAATTGAAATCGAAGCCTGGATACTTCTATTGGTTACAGTAAGACGTCAGGATGTTGAATTATTCTGGTTTCACTACAATCTCGATTTTTTTTTCTTTTTTTTTTTTTTTAATTGCTTTTCTTTCCCTTTTTGTCTTTAGTTTTTCATGTTTGCTTCTCGCATTGTTTTCTGTTACTCACAATAATCCTTCAGCTCCAGACCTCATACATCTGGCACATGCCACGCTGAGGGATGGAACTTGAGCATAATAGTCATTTGTTTGGAGCCTCCTGATGGACACGGTCTCTTGACAAGGTGAAAAGAGGGACAAGGGATGAGAGGATAGGGGAGGTAGTGTAGGGTTAAACAGAGGATCTTGAGGGGGTAAAAGGAAGTGCACACCCGTTACACATGGACGAGGTTGATCAGCGAAAGCGCTCGTGACCAAAAGTGGCGCAGTGTTGGATTTGTGAAAGCTGCCCTGATGATCTGAGCTGTTGTTTATTTGCACCTTGTAAGAAATTAAACAGTTGTGCATGGGCTGTTTGAGGAAAACGATCCATGAGAATCCGAGTTGGGATAACATGGCGAACTTGAGGTTTATTATTTTCCAATAACAGAATATCCTGTGTTGTTCTATAACAGCAATTTATCAACAATTAT
>JAOVYU010000022.1:5978169-5995824 GCA_025674565.1 Synodontis membranacea
TATATATATTTGATTCCTATTAGTAAATTTATTCTTACGTGAATGATCTTTACCGTCTTTCGTATTAGGTACAGTTTAATTAATGTTTTCTGGGAACGGAGGCATTTCTTATTTTTGCATTCTTGAGTATTTAAGAATGGTAGCAAGCAAAGGCGCAAAGTTATCGTCACTAAATATTCCTACGTAAAAGTGTCATATTGATACGGATCCAGTCTTTACAGGAAGTTGTTCAGCTTTTTTTTTTTTTTTTTTTTTTGGTGGTGGTGGTAAACGGTTTGTCTTTGTTTGCCTTAACCTCCAGTGAGTCGAGTAAGCCTTGTGTGTTTTCAGTATGAATTTACCATGAATGCATGCTGTGCACAAGCAGTAAGCACTCTGCACCACTCAGCATGCTCGCATTTACAAACGGGTGGCGTGATGCCGGTTATTCTTATCAGTGTTTATGCATTGTTAATATCCCAATCACGCTTAATTAGACAGTTCATCAGTCACACTTTTGTCGCTCATATTGAATAAAAGGGTGGTCGGAGTGTGCCCAGCCGATCGGCTCCAGTCGTGAGGGGCTTTTCCTGATTGATATTACATCTAATTTATTTTACAGACATACGGCAGGACTACCTGGCCAAAAATAATTATAAACTGGAGTGTGGTGCTTGAGTGTGTTACTGTGTGAGTCACTCTACTACTGCATGCGCACAATTTTCCTGAGGCCTTCTTTGTAATGTAGGTTTGAGTTGAGAAGGTCACACGAGGTAGGTGCCACTATATGAACTGAATTAAATACATTTTCGATGTGCGTGTGTGTGTGTGTGCGTGCGTGCGTGCGTGCGTGCGTGCGTGTGTGTGTGTGTGTGTGTGCGTGCGTGCGTGTGTGTGTGTGTGTGTGTGCAATTTATAGATTGATAGAAAGATAGATGAGCTTCTTGGGTAGAGTTTCACATGCTCTCCCTGTATATGTGTTTTTATGTGTGTGTTTGTGTTCCCTCCTGGTTCTCTGGTTTCCTCCCAGAATGCACATGTAGGAGTACCGATGACGCTAAATTACCACTACAGGATGGAATCTACCTGACGTGGTCCTGTGATGTCGCATCTGCGATGCAGCTTTGTTCCATACTCAGAGCGGCTCCGTACCCCACCGGGAGTGTTTTATCTCCCTGACTATAGTGACGTCTTGCTGTTCCACTTCCTGCCTGGCTCGGTCTGCTTTGCATGGCTTGAGCACGGCTTGTGGCAAAAAATAGACTAGGTGTGTATTTTTAGCAGAGTGGAGCGGAGAGCCGCTCCTGGGACGCCTCTGAACTGCACCACGGCACGTCTAATGGAATCACAGGCATTGTCTAGAGTGGCAGCTCCGGTGGCCGTGTCATGTGAATAAGTGTGTGTATGCGTATGCATGCACGTTGCCCTCGATACACTGTGTACTGGTCCGACGATATGCAGGTGAAAGGATCGCGGGACCACGACCGATCGTCCCCGGACAGATGTGTTCTGCAAGATTCCGCAACGCACCTTAAGACTAAGGATAAGAAGCCATCAGTCACTCAAAAACATTTACCGGACTACCTGAAAGGAAGAAAGTTACATGGAGGATATTGAGCACCGAGCTACACTCTGATCATCAGTCAAGACGTTATGTGTTTAATTTCGATATTTGCTCAGGAAATCTATTAAGTAACAAAGACACGTGTCCGAATACTTATTTCTCCTCGCTGTAAATTATTCGCACATAACGCCAGAAGACTTAGAAAGTAAATAATTATAGCCGTGCACTTTTATTCACAATGTATGGCGGTATGATAGATTATTAACCCCTGACCTTCAATACGGTAGTACATGTGAGTTTGTATTTTCTTAACACTTTAATGACTAGCTAATTAGACTACTTTTACTCAACAAATTGACAGCGACTGCTTTGCGATTGAGGATAAGGGGATCTAGCTGTCACCAGTCGAATTCATGCTGTAATCGTGAAATTAATTCTGTATTCCTTCCTTATCTCTTCCTGTCTCATTCCTCATTAATAACTGGAATCCCTTCCCGGACATGTTCCTGCTTTTTTCCTGCCATGTGTCCCCGGGAAGGGACCTGGATCTATCATGACCCTGAGCAGGATAAAGCAGTTACTGATGATGAATGAATGAATGAATGAATGAATGAATGATAATGAGTAGACTCCCACCCATGGCTTAAATGCCTGCTTGTTCAACATGCCCTGCTGCCGACCCTGATAGTCTATTTGTAGTACGTCAAGTGAGCTTGTGTCCTAATGTTGAGGTTTCTACGTGTAGCTTCATTAGTCTTAGTAAATTATAGGAGCACATAACGCAACACTCAGAAAAAATCTTAAACGGTGCCGAGCAGCTTAAATACTGTAAGTCTTGGAGATCTGTTGACTGTTTATCACCCTTTGAGGTCTGCCTTATCGACAGGATCCTCTAAGAGGGACGATGCGTTTTTCAAGATAGCAATAGGTTATTCACTCTCCTGGGTTGGAATCAAGCAGCTGCCGTGACACCGATAAGCCTAAACGCTAACGCAGAAATTCTTCTTCGTAGCGCACACTGCAACAGCCCTGGAGAAAGGTATCCAGGCGATTCTTAACTTCACGCTCCAGGACTTCGTAGTAACCACAGATACAGAATAGACTTTTCCGTAACTAGTAAGACAGTGAATAAGCATTCAGAATGAATGATGATAATACAGCTGTTGCTGTATGGCTGTAGTGAGACACGTGGTTCGAGGTACTGAAGCAGTTATCAAGTTCAGTTATCAGCTTGTCAGTCATTGATTCAGTCCGATGTGTCTACAGCCGCAGGAGGCACCGACACATGGTGGATCAACTTCCCTCCTCAGATTTATTCGCACTAACTGCTGTCCATTAATCCCATTCAGGGCAGTTCAATCACCTGGCAAGAATGAACAGACGTCCTCTGAAGTGAATGGCTGTGAAAATACCTTCACATCCTTCTTTCACAAACACCCCCGCCGTCAAGGTCAGATTCACTTGTGGAAAAATCAGTCGTGCCCAGGACGAGCAAGTTTCCCGTTAAAGATATTCGTTTTTTTGTTTGTTTTTTTTTCCGTAGTTGCCCTGCAGACACATAGGTTCAACAACCAAAATAAAACTCGACTCCTTATTGACCTATCAAGCAAAAAAAAATATATCATTTGGCATTTATGTTTAAACATAGTGCACTTCAAGGCAGTGCGTTACATGCTGATGACTGTACTTACAGTATATATAGTTATCGATGACTCTAATCAACAGCTATAGCTCACGTTCTGAATCCAGAACCAGGGAGCACCAGTTCACACATCAGCCACTAGGCGGATTAATCGGCGTGATTGGATGGCAGGATGACAGACGACGTTTTTTTTTTTTTTTTTTTTTTTTTTAATCAGAAGCACACAGGTGTAAGAATCACAGCGCTTCAAGGTTAAACATACTGTATTGACAGAAATGAACTTGCTAGCCAGATTTGAACTGAAACAGCTTATTGGTGAAACATTCACCAGCGATTATTTGTCAAGTCACAAAAGCACTGATCATGTAGTCGTTTAGGTGATGGCCTAATGGTGAGGCCATCGTCTAAATGCAGGGCAGATGGTGGCCTAATGGTTAGGGAAACGCCCTTATAATCGAAAGATTGCAGGTTCAAATCCTATGACCAGCAGTCCTACCCTGAGCAAAGTGTCACCCCTAAGCACTGCTCCCCGGGCAAATGTTAAATGCAGAGAACGCATTTCGTTGTTGTGCGCTGTGGTGTGTCGACAATTGCCACTTTTTTGTCAGATTTCTAAGCAGCCAAAACACAGACCTGCGTGGTCTAGGTTATCCTGAAACATTTACGTCATTCGGCAGACACCCTTATCCAGAGCGACTTATATATACAACTGAGCAGTTGAGAGTTAAGGGCCTTGCTCAAGGGCCCAGCAGTGGCAGTCATGGTGAGGCTGGGATTTGAACTCACGACCATCTGATCAATAGTCCAGTGTCTTAACCACTGAGCTACCACTACCCGTTAAACATCTACCAGTTGTAACTCAAGGCAACGCCACGCATGCGGGATGTTCTAAAGACATCTTCGACGAGTGGTGACGACGCCTTGACTTATTACTGCTGCTGGAAAATGAACAAAAAAAGTCAGCTGATGCACAATAACTAGTCTTCATCATATATTCTTGGCAGAAGCATTTTTTTTTAGTTCATATAGACTTCATGTGTACTTTATCTTAACACTCCCCCACAACACCCCCCCCCCACACACACACACACACCCCCCGTCACTGGGTACAGCTCAGTCTCTCACTCGCTCTCTTGCTGACTCTCTCTTTCCTCTCTTGCCATAGCGCTGGCCATTCGTCTTCATCAGGCAGAAGAAGTGTCTCGGCAGCACCCTGAATAATTGACGACGCGCTCTAATGATTGGCCGCTCGGTTAACAAAGACGTGCTGCGGTCAATGTGAGTGCCGGTGTCAGTTGTCATGCTCCGTGGTGATGTCATTGCTTCAGACACACACTTCTCTGTAAGCCGTAGAGAGAGGACAGCCGTGTCGGAGTCATACAGCAAAGTAGGAAAGATCTCAGAGACATGCTAGCGAGATGTGTGATATGCCAAGAGCTATCCAACCATCAGACAATGTATTATTATAAACGAGCAAAAAGAAATGTGTCTTAAGAATCTGATATCTGTCAGCGCTTTTCCATGAGAGTGATCTGAGCCAGAAACGCATGAGCAGTCAAAACACTGGGGCTTTGGATGAGGAAAGTTGCGTTCTGATTCTTTAATAATCGATTCAGTTGTTAGTGGGAAACATTAGAATGAAAGCTTCTTCTTCTTCCTCCTCTTCTTCTTCTTCTTCTTCTTCTGCTTCACTGAATCTGATAAAACATTTATATGAAGCCAGCAGTTAAAATAATTAAAAAAAAAAAAAAGATCTATGGAAAAATTGCATACATTTCACATCATAAGGGATTATACGAATAATATTTAATTCATTATATTTCATTATTATTATTATGAAGGTGCACATGATCACATGTAAGTAAGAGTTGACTCACATGCAAAGGTTCACCCCTGCCAAGTGAGATGAAAGAAAGCGCACATCTCCGTGCTCGGTGCTCAGTGCTCGCGCAAGTGAAGTGCTTTGTCTCTGCAATATCGCTTCACTTCGTTATAATCTCGTTATAATCTCGTTCATAAAATTTGCACTCGTTATAATCGACAGTCCTCGCTAATACGCACAGGTTGGCTAACCTAACGCTGTCTATTAAAGATACAGTATAAACGCCTTGCAATATTTATCATGTTATTTGTGTCGCAGGAAGGTGCCGCAGTACTCCCTCTTGGTATTTTCACAGAGCAGTTTGACATCTACTTTGCTTCGGTTGCCGTCAGTAATCGTGAAGTGCGATCAGATCCACGTCATTTCGTGTCGCCTGTTCATTAGTGCAGCCACTTGGCTCATTGGTATCACTTGGTATTGGATGTTGGCATTGGAGTATATATTGCAAATATAAGTACAAGCAATTGAGCATGGTTTTCTGAACAATACTCAATACCAATACAGGTATTGGTGCAAGAGAGAGACTAATTTAGAATTATGAAATGTCTGTCCTTCAGTCTCAAGACGGAATTGTGTCTACACACTCTATGGATAGACTTTTAATGTTAAAAATTTATCAGTTTTTTTTTTTTAATGTTGATTTTTTTTTTTATTATCATTTCCATGTCATTTTTTAGGTGAATGAGCAGTATTCTTGCTCTCAGCCTGTGCGTGAACGCTCTGCGAGAGTTCTGGCTGATTTCAGACACAGCCTGGGTAATCAGTGCAGAATGATTGGGAGAAAATTTTTTGCTGATTCCTTTTTATCCGGTTCTCTCGCTTGTCAGAAAGATATCCTAATGCTCGATTAGGCATTTCCTTCACCCTCTGTTTAGTCTGCTGTGCTTAACTGGTCTTGTCTATTATTGGGCTGAAGGCATGCTGTAGCAAGGGAGTGAAATATACCACGAATACTCCTCCTCCTGTCCTGATCCCTTGAAAGCACTTTAATCTCAGCACACATCCTCCTTTCTACCCCTCCTCTCCTCATGGTACCTTTGTTACCCTCCTTGTCACGCTTCTTTACTTTGTTTCACTTCGTGACCTTTTGGTGAGTTTGGGGGAAAAAAAAAACAAAAACCAACAAAAAAACAAGCGTTTTGAACTTTAAAAACCGGAAAGCTTCTGGAAATTAAAACGTTTGTCTTGAGTCATGTACGTGATCATTGCAGTATTATCATGTAGGTTGGTTAAAATGTTAAATGCTGATAAACGACAAGAAGGAATGGTGCACGGGGTACAGATTACATTTCCAGCCTCGGTGCTACAATGTTAACGACAAAAAGAAATACAGCAACAACAAGGGGTTTAATTTATATAGCGCCTTTTATCAACCTCCGAAAAGGAAACTCCAAACAGAATGACAAAGTTACAGAAGAGCAGAGAAACAGGTAGTAGTAGTGAAGTGCAGTAAATATGTAAAATAGTAAATCTGTGTATCATAGTACACTATTTAAGGATGTACTTATTCTTGAAATGCAACGCAGCGGATGATTTGGCAGCTCAGCTGAAACGATTCATTCTGGGACTTGGAGCGCGCAGCATGGAAGCTCATGTCTGTTACATAAGTCTTCCTTGTGGCTCAATAACTTACCTTTCTTGGATTCAGTGTGCTCTGTCTGTAGCAGCGTCAGAGATGTAAATCCTAGTACCTCCTAGCATACTGCATATAAGCACACTCTTAAAACAAAACAATCGATTCGTCTTTCAGTTCAAAAAATCAGTTCAGTTTGTCTGTTTTCCGAGATGACATCTTCCATTTCCAGTACGTTTAGATCACCTTTTTTGGCGGCGTCCTTCATTCCTTAGCACTTCGATATCTCTTAAATTGTTCCCTCATAAATTGGTTGGCTTGTGAAATGTCACAGTGAGAGGAATGCCTGACATCTGAGTTTCTATGTCCTGTAACTAGACACCTTTTTCTTGACCTATGTGTGACAAATACGACAGCATGCCTGGTCCTCACGGATTTTCTGGAACCCGTGTTTGACCACCTGGCTTCGAAATGCGCGTCTCGTGAACTCGTTACACATGTGCTGTTTGACCTCTCCGAATGCTGAATGAGGTGGGGTTTGCTTGTACACAAGCCGACTCCCCCCCTGCAGGCAGGGTTTGGCTCAGCTGGGACTGTGTCAATAGCTTCTGGCTCAGGTTACTGTAGGGATGTAAGCGTAATCAGCCTGCCACTCTGCACAACAGTCTGGAACTGGATTTGAGATGACAGGGTTGCTAAGTGATAAACACACTGCGCTGTGCACTTTTTCCCCCTCTCCACACCTCTTAAACTATGGATTGGTATCATTTGGCCATTTTGTAGTTGCTGCTGGTAGTTATGTGGCCTGTCATAAAAGAGCAGTTATTTAAAGGAAAGTTTTGTGTTTATAGGAAGCTTTGTCCAAGAGTGAGGAAGCCAAATATAAGATTATTAATCCCAGTTTGCAAGATATATATATATATAATTTTTTTTTTTACTGATTTCTAACTTTAAATTTTCTTTTTTGTTTGCATGTTAATTTTGCTTCTTTATAGAAATAAAGAATTAAAAATAGCAGTAGAACAAGACCGTAAAAGACAGATGGATGGATGGATGGATAGAAGAGGGAAATTCACAAAGATTAGCAACAAACGTCTAGGAATAGGCATACATTTATATCCTTTATATTTTAGATTTTATACTATTTGGTTTATTGCGATCTTATAATAGGAAACACTAGATATTTTTTAACACACAATTTTTATTTAACACACTAACAGACAACTCCTAGTCATCTAACAGCTACTCTTACTGTACATTGTCCAATGTTGGTGATAATCATGATGATGTAATATGTTTTCACACCCCGTGAGCACCAACTGCCATTGCTGTCAATTACGGGTTCAGTAAATACTTCACTAATTAAAGGTGTTTATTTTCTAAGAGTGGTGATGGTGGCGCAGTGGGTAACGTTGCCATCTCACGGTTTCAGGGTCTGCAGTTCAATCCTGAGCCCAGGTTACTATCTTGCATCTTTATCCCAGGTTTGTGCAAGTTTTCTCAAGGTTCTTCTTAGTAAGAACATGCCAACACAGGCTTGCGTACAGATTGGTGACTAGAAATTGCTCCTACGTTTGCAAATGTGTGTGCACGGCGGCCTGTGATGGACTGGCGTCCCATTCATTTACATTTACATTTACATTTCTGTCATTTGCCAGACGATTTTGTCCAAAGTGTCTTGCAACTGAGCTGAGCAGATGAAGGTCAAGAGTGTTGCTCAAGGGCCTGATAGTGGCAGCTTGGAAGTACCTAGATTCAAATTCACAACCTTCCGATCCTGGGATAGGCTCCAGATCCGCCACGACCCTGACCTGGATAAATCGTTTTGTGAAGAATGAATGCTTTACTATGGCAACTGGTGTATGACTAAAAGAAATAAAAGGACTTTTTTTCATGCCTCTTTATAGAGAAATGTCTTTAATTACAACTCATAAAATGCTTAGTTCTTTCAGTTAGGACAAGTACAACACAGGTGATTATTAAAGCAAATCTTTTGCTATATTTAAATCGATATTTAAATCATTTGTATTTGATGTCAAAACTGAGAAACAAGACAAACTGACCAACTCTCTAGCTAACTGATGAAGAAAGCTTGGCAAAGCAAGTCCAAGTTCAAGGCCATGTTAATGCAGAACTGGGAGAACTGGGTGCCGGATGGAGTAACCCAACACTGTCACAGTGACCAACACTCTTATCATAAAGGTTCTCGAAACTTTCAGAGAAAGGGTCAGAAGAAAGAAGCCCCACTGTGGGAAAATGGTTTCCTTCTTCATCAGAACACACCAGCACACACACAGCGCTCTCAGTGAAGAAGTTATTGGCCCTTGACCACCCTCCCTGCTCGACGGATCTAGCACCATGCAAGAAGAAGACCTACTGCGCTACTGTGATCAGAAGAAGACCAGAATGCAGCTTTGTGTGGTCGCAGAAGGGAACATATTGACGGGGAAAGTAGTTGAAATATAAGTTTTCTTCATTAAAATTTCATTACTGAATGCCGCAGGTCCCACAATGTCGTCATCCAGAGAGAGCCAGGGCCGACTTATTTAACTTATTATTATTATTATTACCTACCATATAATAATTAATAAACTCTGTTTAGTCTTAGTTGGTAGTAATGTAACACTTATGTCTGCGTTTGTAATTGAGCCTCTGTATAATGATATATAAAGGAGCTGTGAAGTTCAGCATTCAGCGGCTGAATTCTGAATTCAGCACGTCCTACTTTATCTGTTGAACACATTTTATTTGTGCATCCTATTGCTCCGTCACAGGTAAACATAGGTGTGTGTGTGTGTGTGATTGTTTGCTTCAAGTGCTCTAAGCTTCTTAGTTGATTAGGAATTTGATTAGTTGCCCAGCTCCGACAGGTAGAGTACAACATCATTGTTTAGCTTTCAGTCATTTTCATGTAAACCTCAACTTGTAAATCAGACCAAAAAAGGGGCAAATCCTAAAAAGCACAGAGTGCCTTAGATCTATGGGAGGAAAGCTAAAGTGTACATTATATTTTAAACTAATGGTGTTATTTTAGAGGTTCACTGGCAAGTCATGACACTACCATTTCCTGAGCCAGCTGGCATACGGTGAATTTTTCCATCCACTGCTGCATGCATCATCTGAACAAGTACTCTGAGCCAGTTCATCTACTGGCATGGGAAAGTGGATCACCGTGTCAGTCTGAAAGCCTATTTTAAATTAAAGCGAGGAGATGACTCCCAGCTGTGAGTCAGCTTTGCATTTTACCCCATTCAGGTCAGCTGTTTATATCTTTTTGAAAGGTTTTGCAAAAGCAAACTGCCATAAGTCTGTTCTTCTGCCATAATCACTGTTCTGCAGGGGAGCTGTTATTTATCGGGATCAAATTTGCACATGTACACTTCAGAGTCTTTCAAAACGTTTTATGACCTATAGTAATTGTTAATTGCGTGGTAATAGTGAGCCATAAAACTGGGACAGCAATGTGAAATGGAATAAAGGTTATTTTGTAATTTGTGTAATATACAGGGTGTCCCAAAAGTCTGGATCCACAGGCAATTATATATTTAAATGCATATATTACAACAAATGCTCAAATTGACAGCTTGGACTTTGCAACACTTGTGCATACATAGAATCCAAACTTTTGTGGTTAGTCTCAAAGCTGTCTTGGATCTGAAATGAAAAGAAGAATATGAAATTTCACATAAGGGAAAATGCCTATGGATCCAGATTTTTGGGACACCCCGTATATCATCCTATCTTACTACTCTGACTTTTTCGAGGGAGAAATAGGTTTCTAAAATGAAAAATTCATTCATTTGTCTTCAATAAGATCTTCACGCTGGTCAGAGTCTCGGTGGATCCAGAGCCTATCCTGGGAATGCTCAGAGCCAGGCAGGAACACACCCTGGATAAGATGCCACAGGGCACCTTTCCATCACATTGTATTCACAACTTGGGGATATTTAGGGTAGCCAGTACGTTTATTAGCGTGTGAGAAGAGGGAGGAAACTGGAGAACCTAGAGGATATCTGGAACATGTAAAACACTTCACAGACAGTAACCTAAACACAGGATTGAGCCAACGTTACAATTCCAAATTAAACTAGACATTTTAAGAACACGCTTGCTGTTGGTCTTTGACCCACCTTCAAATGAGGACAAAAGACAAGAAGCATTCAAATGAATCTTCTAATGTTCCTGGAAAACGTGAACGTATGGCAAATAAATAATAATTTAATGTATAATTTTCGGAGTGCACGGTTAATCATTATCATTATCATTGTGGAAACTTTTGATCTGATTTGCCAGCGATTTACATATTCATCAAATAATCTTCTAGTCATGGACACCGGGTGACATTTCAGCCCCTCCATATGACTGAAGACCTCATTGTTCTCCAGGGAAAAGAGCAGCTACCGCCTATCATAAAACCAGTGGCTGATTGTTGCTCATGCTGCTTGTTCTTGTGTGTGTGTGTCTCCTGTAGGCTGGAGGCTATAGCCTGGCTATAGCTGATGTGACAAGGGCTCTGTAAAGCTTAGTACAATGCACTTCAGACAGAGCGAATGCAGTGGATGATCAGTGTATAGTACTGTACAAATCTCCATCCTATCCTAGTACTGCATTAAGGGCACTAAAAGGAACACGGACTAGAGACCCATGCAAACGTGACCTTTAAAATCGAAACCCTGCATGTTATTATTGGATATTCCCCCCAGCTTTGACGTAGTACAGTACAAGTCAAGCATTTTAGGTCTTAATATGTCACCTCTAATCATCCAAGCATTACACAATGCCTAGGGGCTTTTTATCTGAAGTAGGCAAATTCACATAGTCCCTATACTTGTTTGACGACTGTATGATTTCCACTGAGGTTTCATGCTGGGGTGAACAAACTATCCAATAAAGCCCCCTGTCTTGCACTTGGTTACAATTAAACCTGGCACCTGATGCCAGATTCATCCCCCTGACAGATAACTAACCTCACTCACACGTGCACTGTAGCTAATTCTGAATACCCACAACTCCCACTGTAGACGTTGCTAAGCGTTTGAATTGCATCCAGACAGGAACATGAATGCTGCTCATGTAGCTGAGACGCATTATCCACAATCCGCTAAACCGTAGCATGCAGATTACATTAAGGTTTATTTTAGACTGGTGAGAATTTGCATGACTGAACGAGTTTGGTAGGCACAAAACCGAACATACTCTTTCTTTCTTTCTTTCTTTCTTTCTTTCTTGTGTGGTTTTTGTTATTTGCTCAAGGAAAATGAAACTAATGAAACAGAGGGGTGGGGCTAGAAGCATTGCTTGTTGCTGATATGCATAGCACAACATACAACATACAACGGTTTAAATTTCTGTATGATTTCATGGAGATTTTTACAGTGTCAGCGATGGCCGGATATATATATTTTGTGTGTGTGTGTGTGTGTTGTTGTGTGCTCATTCAGTTGCAGCTAACATAAGCAGGTTAAGCAAATGGAAAATCAGTCAGTGTTAATCCAAGGATATGTTGCATTTGACTAAAACGCGTAACTCAGAATTCCCTAATGAGATCCGAAAGCGATGTAATTCTGAGTACTGGGGTAAGAGGAATGCGTCAATAGTCTCCACCTTAGAGGCTCCACGCTGAGACAACAGAGCATCTGACACCAGGCATTAGAATCTCGAAGGTCTGATTGGCTTTTTCACTTTTGTGCACCAGATTCTGGTGAGAAAACAAACCTGTGAATAAAACACAAAAAGAAATAGTTACTGGCTTAAAAAAAAAAATTCATGGCATTATATTTTGTTCAAGAGATTTGTTTGAGATAGTGCTTAATTAAGATACCCTCATGTATTTACCATGTGGATCCTGGGAAAAGTCTTGAGTCGTTTATTTGCAGTGTCACTCAAATAGTGTCATCCTGTTAAAGTTGGTGCTTTGAGATGGACTGGTGCCCCATCCGTGTGTCTCCACCTTGCCCTGTTGTTCTGGTGGTATGTTCCAGATCCACCGCAACTTGGAAGTGCAGTCACTGAAGATGAATGTTAAAATAGGCAGTTCTTGGACATATTTTTTGATTAAACATACCACACTCTTTAGTGATATCCAAGAAGTCTGTCTTGCCAGAGTAAACTAAGTGAAAGTGATTAATTGTCATTATTGACACACCACAGCACACAGTGCACAACAACGAAATTTGTCCTCTGCATTTGACCCATGTGTGAAATCTTGACCACAGCAGGGGGCAGCTATGTCAGCGCCCGGGGAGCAGTGCTTTGGGGCAGGAACTTACTCATGGTACCTCAGTGGTACCTTGCTGGTTGGGGATTTGAACCTGCAATCTTTCGATTACAAATGCGCTTCCCTAACCATTAGGCCACCATTGCCCTAAGCCCTATTTACATGTGCTAATGATGATGCAGTTGCATTTACTGTTCCTTGTTCCGGTTGTCTAAAATCCCAGTTTCTGCTTGTTCTTCTTTGGGTCCATCCTTGTTTTTTTTAAATATGAGAATATCACATTATGCCAAAAAAATTAAGTAGCTTCTAACCATTTTTCATGTAGTTACTACTGACTCCATTAATAACTCAATGACTGTAAATCTTGTTCGTAATCAGGATTCATTCTCACTGATGTGACACTCTTGACCTTGGTTTAAAACAATATTCAGCTGCCATCAAACTAGCCCTAGAGCATTGCAGTTTTCCCCCGGCTGGTTCTGAACCTGAGGTTGGGATGACTTCAGTCTATATATCAAGCCCCCGATGTTAGTGTTTGTTGTGCAGGTTTTTATTATATTTTATAGCAGATATGGCACTTGTAGCATCAATAGCTGCTTAATCAGCACTGCAGGCTGTAAATGTGAGAAGGATGTGTGGATCCGGCTTGCTGATATTGTATCTGTCTGAGTCATTCAGCCTGCAGGCAAGAAGGGGTTAAAGAGTTAGAGTCTGGCCTTTATCTGCAGAATGCTGAGCCATGGTGGCCGGTACCATGACAACCACAGAGAAGGAGAGGGGGAGAGAGAAGGAGAGAGAAAGTGATGGGGAGAGAGACAAGCCAAAAAAAGCAGACAGGAAAAGGGATGGGAAAAAAATTACAATCTAAAACATAACATTAGAGCATACAAAGATGATGAAGATGATGATCATGTGTGTGTGTGTGTGAGAGAGAGAGAGAGAGAGAGAGAGAGAGAGAGAGAGATGGATAGGTGGGTAGGTGGGTGCCACCAGCTTATTACACTGTGTCACCGGAGTATTGCATCAGTCCAACAGGGACGCTCACATTGCACGATGACATCACTCGGTTTGGAGGATGGGAGGAGAGGCTGATAAGCTCTCAAAGGTGGGGGTCGTATCTCCACCTCTCACTTTGGCAGAGTCATTAACACATTGGTGTCAGTTTAAAGGCCGCCCTGTAGCGTATGTGCTCTGCCTAGTCATCCTTTTCCCGTATATTTTAATTCCCGGTGCATGGTTGCATCCAGACAAATGTACGGAAATTTGCGCCAAGGAGAAAAGCGAAGTGAAACTTCCAGACAGTACGCTTAATCGTTTAACTCGAATCGGAGCGTACATTATCCGAGACACATGACTCCTCCTGGGGAGTGCAGCCATAAGAGCCCATTAGTGTAGCTCAGTGGAAAAATACTGGCTGATAGCAAGTCACGCTCGAAAGTGTATCTGATAATAAAGAACTTTTTTTTTTTTTTTTTTTTGGAATTTGTAATGCCCGCTTGGTCTGTAATGTGCTTTCAGGCAGATGGGTTCCAGGCTTGTCATGTGAACCCATTATTTAGTGTCTCACCTCTAATAGGAGAGTCTGTGCAAATGCAGCCTATACCATATCTGGAAAGCCGTGGAGGCCGTTACCCATGTGTTCTTACAAGGCATGGTTTATGTGTTTCTTAGACGGACTGAAAATTTGCAACAGCAGCAAAAATAGAAGTGAAAGGAAGCCCAAATTTGGGGTTACTAATGCAGGCTGTTCTTTTCTCACGTGTTATCATATGAAGGATTGAGCTTTAAGACTCATCTATATCTTTCAGATGTCCTTTGCTACCAGGAACTTGGTGGAAGATGGTGTACAGCTTAGTCTGGCAGTTTCTAATGCTGTGTTACCAAACAAAGAAAGAGAGAGAGATAGGGCGAGAGAGACAGTGACGAAGGGAGCAGCCTGGATCTGATGAGCTCAGCAAAAAAAAGTGAAAAGGCGATCTCTCTCACCATGTAATTTATAACAGCATGGGACCAATCTCCCTTAGCCATTTCAGCTGGAGAGCGATGGCATTGCCTTGTTTTAGATTTCAGAAACTTTATGAATTATGCATCAGAGAGAGCAGTGCTTACACAACAGCCACAGTGGTGTGTATCTTTAACACTCTACTTCTGCCATAGAACAAGCTGTTCACATCCACACTAAAACTGTACACTTCAGCCGCTAAGGTCACAGAAAAAAAATATATATATATGACGGTGCCTGGAGCCTACTGTATAATCTCTATAATCAGATCTTTTCATCAAGTAAGGCTTTATTTTACGCACACACATACACAATGTGGTCAGGCTGATTAGAATCTCGCTCATCTGTTAGTCACGCCTGCCCTTTGGCTCAAAGTCAACAATCTACATGCACAGTGGCAGAGCGAAATGAGAAAATTCAGCTCATAAAATTTAACATGCGAGAACTGCAACTAACTGACATGATGAAAACTGAAGGCAGGAGATTGGGTTTGTCAGTAAAACTACAACCTGTATGAAACATGTTTGAAGTCCATACCTCAACTTTTTCTTTCTATCAGTTAGAGAGCCAGGTTTAGGCGAAGGCGTAGAAACAACTTGTACTATTATAATAAGATGGCCAGAGAGGGAATGCTGTGTTTACATTAGCATTAGTTAGTGTTGAAGTTTCGATGCAGCTATCATGTGATTTTCCTTAAGCTCGTGATTCATGTGACATTTTTTATTTTTTTTTTTTATCTAAACACCATGCAAAAAAATAATGCAATAGTGAAAGCAGAGAGCATCTTTTCTGATTGGTGCATAAGGATGTATTATAGATGCTGATGTGGCAGAAAATCTGGTGTTGTTGAACTTCATACTTGATGCTTAGCTGCTAACTAACAACCTGCTACTAACTAATCATTAACTAGATAATCACATATTGCACAGTAAGTAACTAATGGCGTATATTTTTATGGATTCAAACTCTACAGGATGTGCTGTAATAGCAAGTAAATCAACAAAGGGGTGGTGTGATTTGGCCTTCCTGTTACTACACAAAGTTGATTATTTTCCAATAACAGCGTATCAGAAAGTGGTTTATTCCTCTTACTGTGCATCAAAAAGTCCGTAAAAAAGGTTCCTGATATTACTTACACTACATGGACAAAAGTTTGTGGACACCTGACCATAACGCTCATATGTGCTTTGTTAAACATCCCAGGTTAGTCTCTTTGCTGTTATAATAAGCTCATTTTTCTGGGAAGGAGTTCCACTAGATTTTGGAGCGTGTCTGTGGGAATCTGTGTCCATTCATCACATGAGCGTTAGTGAGGTCAGGCACTGATGTTGGGTGAGGAGGTCAGGGGTGCAGTCGGCGTTTCAGTTCATCACAAAAAAGTTCAGTGGGGTTGAAGTCAGGACTCTCTGTAGACCATGGAAGTTCTTTTACACCAACCTCAGTGTACCATGTCTTCATTGAACTCGAACCATTGTGCACAGGGACATCATCATGTTGGAACATGCAGGTCCTCTTAGCCCCAGTGAAGGGAAATTGTAATGATACAGCATACAACAACATCCTAAACAATTGCGTGCTTCCAACTTTGTGGCACACAGGTGTCCACAAACTTTTGTCCATATAGCATATATTATATATAGCATATATTATAGTAGCTATACACAGTCGTTCCCTCACCAGTCATTGCCTCATCAGACATTATTTTTCTTTTTTCTGTCCTGTTGACTAGCCTAAATACACTTCTCCAATAAAATACACTTCTCAAATAAAACCTAAGCATAACAATTGTGCATATTATTTTTCTTTGCCTCATTATATAAGAACAAATTTGAGTATTTTATTATCTACAATTCCCCCCCCTAATTTTATCAGTCTACTGCCCATTGATAACATACACTGAATTCTTACAGCTTCATATGGATCTGTTACTGTTTTTTTATAGCCACCTCACTCAGATCGTGTGTGTGACTTCAGTGTAAAGGGAATTAGCATATGGTTAAACCTCAAGAGACATGTGATTTAAACAGAAAGCTCTCCACAGCCCTCATTAGTATGGAATATTCTTATGTAATAATTTATAAGGTGATTTTATTGATATTATTTTATTGGGTCTTAATTTGTAAAAAAAAAAAAAAAAAAAAGTGTTTTAAATGAGGTTCATGAATATATTTTAGGTCTAATAGGTTTCCACTGGGAGTGACTGCTTGGTCATTGTTTCAGATCCATCTGTCAACAACAGGACCGAGACACAGTTTAGTGACAATTAAGCAAGTTTGACACACTTGGTAAGAAATGCCTGTGGTAGGCAGAAGCCATCTGGCTGGTCCTTTGAGTGCTGAATTAAATAGATGCTCTTAATGTTATGTTGAGGTCTCTGTAGGATGGGAAGATGGCCATCCTTATCAGTGAAGATTCACAGATTTGACAGAAGAGAATAAAAAAAGAGGACAAGACAGGCAGAACAGTGTCCGCTCAGCACTTACTTTAAAAAATCAGCTGTTAGCAAGACTTTCTATCAGACTTTCTGTCAGACTTTCTATCAGACTTTTGATCAGACTTTCTATCAGGCTTTCTATAAGAATTTCTATCAGACTTTCTGTCAGACTTTTGATCAGACTTTCTATCAGAC
Source organism: Synodontis membranacea (assembly GCA_025674565.1). Classification (NCBI taxonomy): domain Eukaryota; kingdom Metazoa; phylum Chordata; class Actinopteri; order Siluriformes; family Mochokidae; genus Synodontis; species Synodontis membranacea. Next base: position 5,995,658 of record JAOVYU010000022.1, read on the forward strand.
TTTCTATAAGATGTTCTGTCAGACTTTCTATCAGACTTTCTGTCAGACTTTCTATCAGACTTTCTATCAGACTTTCTATTAGACTTTCTATCAGACTTTCTATCAGACTTTCTGTCAGACTTTCTATCAGGCTTTCTATCAGACTTTCTGTCAGACTTTCTATCAGA
>JAOVYU010000022.1:6066075-6077787 GCA_025674565.1 Synodontis membranacea
ATAAACATCCTCCTGGAGGTCATTGACAGGCGGAGCATACACACACACACACACACACACACACACACACACACACAAACCAGATTGGAGCAGCACAGCCAATCTCACTCTGACATATCACAGACCTGTGGGTCGTGCGCTGCACACAGAGTTATACAGCTCACAGCAGTGCGTGAAAGCTCTCCACCTTTAGACATTTTTTGAAAATCTGGCCCTGATTCAGGACCGAGACGCAAGTAGACATGAAACTTGAGGATTTTATTAAGTCCGGTCTCCCTGCAGGCGGTGTATCTCAGCTCCTAGGCACCAAGGTCACGTAGCTCATATACAATCTCTCCATGTAAGTGCCCATTCTCATAACAACTTTCATAATTAAACCTCCCTTGCACGTAGTCATGGTAACCAGGTCCTACTTGATGCCATGTAGCAACTGAAATAACATTCCTTTAGTGAATATATATATATATATATAATCATTGTAATCTAGCACAGGCTGCTGCGGCATTTCTGCCGGCACAAGAATGAAGGATCTGTATGCATGCATTAATGATTCAGGTAACAAGTCATTCGTTACAGATGAATCGCTGCACGAATGATGTGGAATCCTTCACGTTGCTTAATCTGTGTTAAAAGCTAAAATTCTAATGATTTGCAATTAATTAGCGAATTATACACTTCATCACATATAAACCGCTAGCAATGTGCTCAATGAGTCATTGTGCTCTGGTTTCAGTGCCTACACAGCTGAAATCTAATAAGAGACAAATATTTATAAAACGGAAGTCTTCTAGAAACCCTTTTAATTCATCATTATATTTCCTAAAAAAAAAAAAAAAAAAAGATCATTGCTTTTTTATGAATATTAATTTACCAAAAAAAAAAATAATAATAATTCAACCCTTTGGAATTGAATCAAAACGGATGCTGAATCATTTCACACGCCCAGCATGCAGAACTTCAAGTAATACACTCCACAGATCATACAAAGAAAAGAGAGAAAGTAAAACCCAACGCTTTAAGGTGTAATGCTCTAAAGCTCTATAGATCCGCTCAGCATGTTCACCACGACGTCTACAACAACACTCGGCTCCTGACGCTACGAATTACATGACATGCGAGGAACAGAGTACGCACACATACACAAACATCTACCCTTATGGTGATTACATGGCTGGACCATCTCACAGGCTCTGCACACACTAACCTTCTAACCACACTAAGAGGTAGACAAGTTAATGGGATATCATAAAGAGCGGTTTCATCCCACAGAGTATTGAAGGGCTAAACAGATAAAGAGATTATTTTTGATGATCAGTGGGATGCGAGCAGGAGGGAGAGACAATATGGTGAGCGCTGCTCACGTGTAATTATTCAATAACATGAGACACGTCCGCTAATAGCCTCGGTGCACTTTGAGTGTACACGTCTCGTTTATAAAACAGCCCTACAGGGAAAACCCTCTCTTACACACCCCTGAGCTGGAAATACAGCGAGATGTAGAGCTGTAGATGAAGTTAGGACATGCTGGGTATGAGGTCCAACACAGATAATTCAGTTACTCTAGAGGCAGGGCTGTACGGTAGGGATGGTATTGTCGTATAAACCTGGAGAAATTCTTAAAGTGCTGATACCAAAATAAAATCGAAGTTGTAGCTCACGTGGGTGGAACAGTCGTGCGGTGTAGCACCGTCGCCTTATAGAAAGAAAACTCGGGGCTGGAACCTGACGGCCAACTGGGGCCTTCCTGTATGGAGTTTGCATGTTCACCCCGTGCCTGTGTGGGTTTCCTCAGGGTGCCCCGGTTTCCTCCCACAGCCCAAGGACATACAGATTTACTTTAACTGGCTACTCTATGAACGTACCCCTTCTTCTGCCCAACTCATCCACATGAACCCCACACCGAAGTGGAAATAAAGATGAAAAGGAACATTATGTGTGTGTGTTTGAATCTGGCAGGCGAAAAGTTATTCTTGCGTGAAGATCAAGTAATGCTCATGTCCCGTGGTGTTTCTCACATCCTGATTGGTCAGAAGGTGTTGATTAGTCATCTCTACGGCAAATCATCGGTCTCTATAATCACACTCGTTCAAATACGTCATCTTATCTAATTTAACAACTTGTATGGAGGACAATCCACACACAGTAAACCCTCGTTTATGGCGGTTAATCCGTTCCAGACTCTACCGCGATAAGTGAATTTCCGCGAAGTAGCATTTCCGTGGAGTTAGAGCATAGAAAACCTGTTTACGACCTTCTAAATACGTTTTTTTTAACATTATTAGAGCCCTCTAGACATGAAATAACACCCAATTTTTTTTAATTGACTCAAGACAACCGAGCGCAACCCGCATTTTCACTGTCTTGATCAACTTTTTAATGAATATACTGTATTTGAAAAAAACCATGATAGAGTGAAGCCGTGAAATTCGAACCGCGAAGTGGTGAGGGTCGACTGTACATGCATTTTAAAAAATGAACGTAATTGTTGATATGGTGGAAGGGAGATGTCAATTGAGTATTTTTGGAAGGAGTCTCCAGTTTCAGAGCTTTATAACAGTCAGTAACATGATAACCAGTTTTTTGTGTCCAACTCCTCCATTACAAGTTTTAATTTATTTTGGGCTTTCTGAAATCAAAATTATACATACAGGGTAAAAAAAAAAAAAATCCATTTTTTTAGTAAGTTTCACCTTGACCAGATGGCTTTTGTTAGCCAGCTTTTGCTTCTCTCAGGATTCTGGTTGGATATTTGACCACTCTTCCTTTGCAAACTTGATGGAGTTTAATTAAATTGGTGTTTTCCCTGGCACGGACCAGTACCGTAAATTTTTGATAGAGTTGAGCTAGGGCTTGTTTTCATTTTTTATTTTATTTTATTTTTTTTGGTAATTTGCTTAGACGCTGCAGGAATTAAAGACAAGACAAAAAAAAACACAATATAAAGACAAAAAAAACCCAGTACTTAAACAATGGATATATAAATGTAAAAAGAGAGCAATGACTTGAGAAAAGGTTCATGCTGAAGAAGGGATAGCAATAATCAGTCCAGGTTTCTATTAATTAGAGAGGAAAAAAAATTGTGTGTTTAAGGGAACTACTGTTTACAGCTGCTATAACAGTGATAACAGGAACGCATACAGACGAGACAGACAAGCAGACCGGCAGACAGACAAGGAAATTATGAGTGAGAGAGAGTGAGAGCAACATTTTGAGTGAGACACAGAGAGATGAGTGAGAGAGAGATCAGGAATAGGAGCGAGAGCCTGAGAGAAACATTTTTTTGTGAGAAAGACAGAGAGTCAGTGAGAGACAGGCAGAAAGAAAGAGATTATGTATGAGTGGGAGATAGAGAGAGAGATTTTGAGTGTCTGTGAGAGACAGACAGAGAGACGAGTGAGAGACAGACAGAGAGATATCATCCGTTAGAGGGAGAGACCGAGAAAGACGCTTTGTCTTAAAGAGAGATGCACAGAGAGAGACAGTAGTGATAACAGGAACACATTAGTTTTGCAGATGTTCCACAAAATTAAATGTAGCTACAGTATATACTGATAAAAAAGTCACGTCATCGTTCTTTCATATACAAAAAAAAAAACAATGATATGTTACCAAGTTGCCTTTGGTATGAGCGATATAAAAGTTCAGGGTGTGCTGTTATTGGAAAATAATTCACTTCAGGTGGGAACATTAACTCTGCTTCTCTGTGTCAGGGTTGCTTCACACCATCTTGTCTTTATTTTCCCGAGCACCACGCTGCGTTTTATTCCTTACTTAAGTATTTACAAGTCACTTTATTGGAAATGTAATAAAGCTACCACCTCAATAGTGGGAAATGTAGTTAAACAGATTGTAGGCGTCTTTCTGATATTGTATAATTCTCCACCTGCCTGAGCATCTGCTCAAGCGTAGGCACAAAAGATGCGGAGAGGTAAAAAGTTGGAGGTTTGATGTCGCTGCTTGTCCTGACGGCAAAATGAAGTGCTAGTATTATTTTTTTTTGTAGCAGCGTTGAGACCTCATGAAAAGCAACCGTAGAGCGCGTAACAGCGGATCGCACCCAGACTGCAGAAACTGCTCAGCCTCACAAATCTGGGGGAACTTTAGTGTTAAGTTAGCAACATGTGTTAGAGATATAATCCTGAACGGCTAAGGCAGATGCTGAGGCGAATGTATGAATAAAACAAAAAAGTAATGTTTTGTTTGTTTTGTTCTACTGTTATTGCAGGATAAAAGTCCGTAATCATTATTGCACAAAATAGTGGCTGCGAAATGCGGCTGAGAACATGACCAAATGCTCATAATTACGGTTATTCCGACATGACACGAACACGCTGTGAGACATTATGAGAGCTGTACGTAGGAGTGACTTTCGTTGATGCGGTAGTCATAAAGTCCTTAATAAAATGAGTCTTAGCTTCTACAGTACGTATGCGGCTCTTAACCCCTATAGAGTTTCACTGTGACCAGTAAATGCACTGCTTAAGTCATTTTGTTGTCTCTGTGCTCTTACAGTGCTTATTAAATTAGTTTACGTGTAGTCAGGCTGCTGAGCTTCTGCCAGTGTAAACAGTCATTGCAAGGAGTCATTAACTGGTTCCATGTAACGACCAGAGAAGGGTGCATTTTGCCAGGACAGAACAGTGATAAATGGGGTATCTGGAGATCTTCATGCTGCGAGGAAAGAGGAAAGTGTGACATAGGACTCACCAAGAGCTATGTGCATGAAACGTTTTTATGGGCCGGATACATTTGCAAGTCACAGAGAGCTGGGCTACGGTCCAGGTTCTTCCTGTAGACACTGCAGCAACTGTTCGGATCTGCAGAACTGCACAAGAAGCAAATCACAGAAACGGGTACTGTTAGAACTGGAGAATTAAGTGGAAATTTTTTTAGATAGCATTGGTATGTAAGGAATAAAACACAACAGGGTACGCCGTTACAGGAAAATAATCAGGTAGAGTTCCTGTTCCCACCCTGACGTTGATTATTCTAATAACAGCACATTCCAAAGCGTTCTATTCCTCAATACCATAGCAATTTCCCAATGATTATTCTTTCAAATGCATTTTAATCGCAATCATGACCACATTCCTCACTTTGATCTCTTTCTTGAAGACAAAGAGAGCAACACTGGCCACGTCATCAGCGATAGCGTGATGGTGTTACACTCTCTCTCTCTCTCTCTCTCTCTCTCTCTTTCCCCTGCCAATCACAGCGACACAATCAATCACGGGCGTCTGTGAGTTGAGTCTGTAATGCAACATGCATGGGCGGCAGTTTGAAAAGATGCGGTAGATGGCTTCACGTGACTCAGAGGAAGCACGTGATAGCCTCTTCACCCTCCCTGGCTGGTAGCTGTTGTATAATAGTGGAGAGCTGGCAGATGGGTGGGAATTGGCAAGTGAGCAAATTAGAGAGAAAAATGGGAATAAAAGAGCTAACAAGCGCAATTAATATAAGCCTTTGATGCACTTGGCAGCTACAATAACTGTCAGAGCTGCTGTTATAGAAACGCGCCAACTTCTGACCAATCAGATTTGAGAACAGCATTGTGGTTTATAAATAATAAAAAAAAGCTATTCTTTCGAACCTATAATGCACAACCACGGGGACTTGTAGAATCATATCCCAGGTAAGTGCTTTTAAATTGGATGGTGGATACAATTTTGTCCTCCTAATAGCTGATTAACGCTAAAGCTTTTCAGTTACTAATGATCCACTACAGGAAATGAGGCGGCCATTATGAGCTTCCTACAGTACGCGTTTCTTTTGTTCGGCCGTCTGTTGTGCGTTAAGGTAATTGGATGAAGCAATAAGCCATTCATTTGCTGGAAAGAACAACAGAGGATCATTCCGCAGATATGCAAGATGAGTGCTATTATGGCGAGATAAGGTCCTTATAAGTGACAGTGTAATGCTGGACAACAAGAGAGACAACAGAGCGAGGCTGGGTTTAAAAAAAAAAAAAGAAGAAAAAAAGAAAAAAAATGAGGGCAGGTGAAGGAGAAGGAGGAGGAGGAGGAGGGGAAAGGGCCAGAACATATAGATAGCATTGCTGTATAGCATTACAAAGAGTGGGTGGATGTAGGAAGCTAAGTAAAGGAGGGACAAAGACCGAGAAGGTTAAAAAGAAGGAAGACTGATGGAAAATGCACACATAGACAGAAACAAAGGGGCATCGTCGGGTCTAAAAGAGGAGAGTGGTGGAAAGTGGTGGAAAGCTATAGCGTCTCTCTCTCTCTCTCTCTCTCTCTCTCTCTGAGAAAGTCCTGATCAAAGCTCACCCCATTTTCATTCCTCTCTTCCCTTTGATGGACATATTTTTAGAGTTACAGAGCTCTCATGAGCACAAGATGAGCTGTATATCAAATATTCTGTGTAATCTGGCAGAACCAAGCCAAACTTTACTTTCTTTCTAAACTGATCACTGATATTCCATCACTGACTACTGACAAAAAAAAAAAAAAAGCACATCACTGCATCCCTTATTAAACATGCTCCATTTATACAGCATTCTCTTATCACCCTGAATAAGAGATAAGAGATAAGAGAACTAGGAAAAAGAAAGAAAGAAAGATTTGCTGCTACTCAGCCTGCTTTTCTAGGACTTTCATGAGGTTGTGTTGCAGCTGCGGAATTTCCTCAGTCGCTCAGTCACTCTTTTGCATTTGCTGTATGTATGCATGTATTGTGTGCATGCATGGTGTGTATTTATACTGTGTGTTGTGTGTATGTTTTGTATTTGCTGTATGTACGTGTTGCGTGCATGCGTTGTGTGTGTTTGCCGTATGTACTGTATGTGTTGTATATACATGTGCCAATTTGCTGTATGTACTGTGCATGTTGCTTGTATTCGCTGTATGTATGTATGTGTATGCATTAAAGGAAAAACTCCATTATTTTTTTCAAACCTAATCTCTATCAGTCGTTTCAAAACGTTTCTCTGTATTGATAAAAGAACAAAACCTGTTTCTTTCCTATAATGGAAGGGCAGTAGTTGAACTCAATCAACAACCACTCAATCAACACTTAAAATACACTGCAATAGAACACAAAACCACAGGCATTACACCCGAACAGCGAAGGGTTGAGAGAGACATGAGGGAAAGTGGTTATTGAGTTTCATTCAACTCTCCAGCTAGCTACGTTTCTCCAAAGGGTTCATGAGCAAAGACAGAGCACGCTTCCACAAATTCTTCCACCTGGAAAGGAAATCCCTGCGCTGAAAGGAGGAACTGTACAGATTAGGAGCTTCATTTTCCAACATATTTGACTGAAATATGCATATTTGTCGATGTCCAAGTGAGTAAACAACGCGTGTGATTTCTAATCACATATGTTCTACGAATGAAGTAAACAGAGATTAGGTTGGAGAATGCAGGATTATCCCTTTAATTCCAGCATCTTTGCTGCAAAAGAGGACGAAAGTGAAAAAAAAAAATGAGGCTCAGCTCGTGTACACTCAATATAGAACGGGACCGTGGAGGAAACAGACATCATAGTGCAATGATTATGAGCAAAATTTCAATAAAGATGACAGGAATGAATTCAATGTTTTAGGAACGAGAGAGTACTCAGTTCCTCTAGGGTGCGACAGGTCAGCGCGTCAGTGCCTAGAGAGCAGGCTTGCATACTGAAATCATCATCAACTCCCAGCTGTTGTGATGTGGAGTGTGCGGCACGAGTACACAAAACCACATGCTGCATATCCACTGAAATTAAACTGACTTAAGCAGTCTCAGTAAGGTGCTGGGCCACCACATGCCACCAAAACAGCTTCAATGCACCTTAGCGACGACTCTACACGTCTCATTAACCGTACTGCAGTGACGAGCACCGTTTTTTCCTAAAATATAAAAGTGCTGTCACTCCAAAATAATCCCATATGTGTTCAACTGGGTTGATATCTAAGTGCTGGAAAACCACGGCAGATTATTTACATCAAATCCTTCAGTAAGGCCCTGTCAATGGGGGCGGAGTCATCCTGGAAGAGACCACGCCCATCTCAATAGGTATGTTTCTACATGAAATAAAATGATCAGCGAGAAGAGCTCTGTAGTGATAATTCACTGTCAATGGATAAGTGGTCCTAAAACAGGTCAGTAAAAAAAAATATATATATATATATATATATAAATGCCATTTTTCCCCCCTTTTAATTTGACACCCCCGTGTACAGTAGATGTAGTGAAATCTTGACCTAACAAGCTAAACATTCTCTAATTTTCCTTCTTGCGGTTCTTCTCAGCCCTGTAGTCTGTCTCTTTGTTCTCTTTCTGGTTGTTTCAGCTTCTCACCACAAGGTGGCAATGGCAGAACCATCAAAAAGCACAACACGTCAGTGGTTTCATATTATACTTATATTACAGTCCATCAATATTTATTAGTTGCCCCCCCCCCCCCCATTTGTTTGCTGGAAACGTGCGTGAATAATTTATTTTCTTCAGCCCAGTAATTACATGCTTTCGTTCACTACCCTTATCAAATCAATCCTGTAGCACTGGCTTATTTCTAGCCAATTAAATATGTAATTAAGAATACATATTCCTATGTTTTAAATTTATACAGAGACTCTTGATGATTATAAAAGTGTTGTGAGCCATTTTTTATTTTTTTTTTTTATTAATAATTGCTAGGGTTCAAAGTCAATCTACATTTGAAGTGCCTTGAGTAGAGTTTGTGTTCTTGGGGTCATGATTTACATCTTCTGTTCTAATAATAATGGAAAGCTACATTAAGGCAAACACACATATTAGCAGACACTGATATTGAATCAGAACACAGCAGGGGTTATGGATACACCAATTTAAACAAATGCTGCCCTCCTATGGCTTAATTTAGTAACTATCATTAAGATTTAAAGGGGCCCTCTTTATGCTTCTTTATCAGATTTCGTGTAGCAGGTAGAAAAGGAAACATGGATAGAAGGTTGCACCAGAGAAGAGAAAGATGATATCAGCTCGGCACGGTTCATGCAGGTACACGTGTACAAGGAAGGAGATGATTAAAAAATGTGGATGTATTTCTGAAGTAGAGAGAGAGAGAGTCATAAGAGAACAAACTTTCTCTCACAAAAAGAAGAGAAAAAAAGAAAGAAAAAAAAAGTTATGCCTTCATTATGGGTAGTCAGCCGTCAGCCAGAGGCGAGAGTGGGATTTTCAAAAGCACAGAGCCGTGCTGAATTATTGATGAGCCCGCAGAGCCTGGCATAAACAGGCAACACACTCGACATTCCCGCCTGTTCTCATGCACAAACAAACGCACAGAACGCTGGGCATCAACATTTGATGGTTCGAGTGTGGCTTAAGGAGATGAGAGCTGTCCCTCTACTGAGAGAAGAGAATCCTCGCATTAAAAGAGGAGCTGGAGTTGTGGAGTGTGCTCAAGGCTCAAGCTGCGGCCCTGCTCTGATTGAGCCGGGTGTGACTGAGATCAAAGCACACCCTGCTCGTGCTCACCTTCCTGAAAAAACAGGATCAGGAGAGGAAGAGGAATACGGCACAGTGAGAGAAAGACTAACAAATAAACTCAGAATCTCAGAGGCCAAAGCAGAATTGACTGTATTGACTAGACAGGCATAGTGTGTGCGTGTAGTGAAGTAGTGGAGCTCGGCTTGAGTGCAGGTGTGTAAGTGAGCATATGTTTACGCAGGTGTGTGTGCATGCAGGGCTGCCCTTTTACCTCCCCCAAGGGTGCTGCTTTCAGCTGAATGTGAGATGGGATATTTTATCTCAGCCAACGTTCCAATCAATCAGGGTGACAGTGATGGAGACCCCCAGTGGCTGGACTCCTTCTGCCCACCTACTGCCCCTCCACCACACACACCACTACTGAGCACTAACACTTTTACAGGATACTAAAAACAAACACACACACACACTTCTCATACAAATTGAAGTCTGGCACCAAGACAAGATCAGATGCCTTGTGATATTTGTGTATTACATTTAACGAATACTATATAAGACAACATGGTTTCCAATCATCAGTGATGACCTGCTACTCAAGTACACATTGGTTCTTCTTCTTCTTCTTCTTCTTCTTCTTCTTCAAAAAAGATTCGGTTCTTTGCAATACCAAATCAACATTTGGCTTTTTTTTTTTTTTTGCAGCCAACTCTTTGGGTGCTTTCACATTTCCTGGGCTTCTCCTAAGTGCCAGGGCACAGGGAATCGGCTGCCAGGTAGGTGGAACGCACACGACTTTAAAAAAAAAAAAAAAAAAAAAAATGCTGCCTCTGCCAAAGTTGAAAAAAGTGCAACTTTTCAGTGGTCAAGTGCTTTTTTTGCTTCTCTTGCTGGATCAAGCAAGAAAAACAAACGTAGGAAAAAAAACACTGGTGAAAAATTGGTGTTGGGAGTTCAGTGAAAATTGTGACATGCCAATGTTCTAACACTGCAATATAACTAAAAATAAGAAGAAGAAGAAGAAGAAGAAGAAGAAGAAACCCTCTAAAGAAATGTCTAGGCTCATGAACTGCAACTGGATCTGGTTCCACCACTGGAAATGCTACTGAAACAAGAGCAAAAATGATGAATATGCGGCACAAATGTGCTTCAGCAACCTGGGACAGCAATTTACTGGCACTTGTAAATGAAATCTACAGGCAAACGTGCACAACTTGCATTCCTGGAGGGTTGGAGTCAGGCACACTTTGGTGATTTTCCCACTTGAACACATCTACTAACCCTGATAATTAACTGGTGAGCTGATTCAGGTGTCTTTGGTCATTAAACTCTACTGGCCCTCCAGCACTGGAGTTGTGTTGCATGTCCAAAGGGATGCTTATTAGCAGTACACCCCCCCCCCCCCCAAACAATATGAAATATGCACAATTAGCACAGTCGAACAGTATACAGATACTCATAAATGATTCAGGCCCAGCTCACTAATGACTGCGTAATGAGCTGATGAGTTACTGGTGGAATAAAAACATGCTTAAGGAAACGCTACTCTACAGAGAGTCTATGAAAACAGCGTACTGGCGCCGTGAGGAGGAGGAGGAGGAGGAGGAGGAGCAGGGCAGGCAGGAGCTCTCTCAGATTCAGTTACACTCACTGAAAAGATTCTTAATTAAAATACGTAGCTCGTTTGTGCCACCTACAATGAAACAGTCAGTGATTTAGCTCAGGAATAATGTTACAGTTGTTTAGGCATATCAAGATTGGAGACACTAAAGCAAGTCTGTTTTCCTTGAAAAGCAGAGAGAGGAAATTACAGGATTATGGGAATTTTAAAAAGCAGACAATCGTGTCATCTAGTTTTTCAACCACCAGGAAAAGACTTTTTTTTTTTTTTTTTAAAAAGTTGAAAGATTTTTTGCACCTACTGAAACCATATCAGTGTTTAAAGTAAAAATTGCATAAAAACAGTGCATTTTAAATGAATTCAATATGTAAATGTTAATGAGTCGATGAATAGTATTGTAAATAAATTTAACATAAGGACCTTCTTCAGATAAAAGCTATCACTGTAAGAGCTTAATTTTTTTTTAATGATAAAGTTTTTTTTTTTTTTTTTTACAGTATGACTTTTGTAGGTTATTAAAAAAAAGTGCAACAGTAAACAATAACCTATTATAATAGAGGAACTATTAATAGATGGCATGATTTATTTTTTTTAATGATAAAACTCTATATGAAACCTCAGAATGTCAAAGTATCAGACAAATTTTTAATGCATTTTTTCAGTTAATCCGTCTGTCAAAAAAAA
>JAOVYU010000022.1:6120169-6135356 GCA_025674565.1 Synodontis membranacea
CTAACAGGCAGCCTTAGTTTTAGGTGAAGAAATTCGGGAGTCTACTTCCGGGTCAGCGCGCGGTGACGTGGGCAGTGCGTGACAGTTATAGTTTAATGCCATGCTTTCTGAGGATTTCGTAGATGTGTAAAAAAAACCGCAAATGCAAATTATTTAGGTTCCACCGAAAATTCTGCGAATCTGTGAAGCCGCGAATACGGAAACGCGAGTGCACGAGGTATACTGTGCTATCCTGAGAAGTTGGCGAGAATGTGGGAAGTTTCACTGCTTGGTTCAGGAGTATAAACTCTCCATGTCTATCAACTCTATCTAGATCACATTACAGAATATGAACTGTACCGAAACCACTGACACTGCCCAGCTATTTTTTTTTTTCAGACATTGCCTTAAAAAGTTGTTATCTTTACGATTTTTGTTGCCCTTGTCAACAGCGCTGGGTTTTGACAAGATAAAATGAATGAGGCTCTGTCATGCCTGCATCAGTGTGACGATGTTTCCACAACCTGCGCCCAGATTGGTCGAGTATGAAAAATCGTGGGGGAAAAAAATCGCTTTCTCACACACAAACGTTCGTGAAAGTTCTCATTTTCAGGACAGTCGAAAAAAAAATATGTATTGTCGGATGAACAAATCATGCTGTATAGACCTTCAGTTAGAGTACAGCACTAACAGACACACATTGCTCACGGGCATGTGTCTATGTCTCACAGTGCTGGTGTGTGTATAAGGTCAGGGCTCACTGATCCTGCCGAGTGTGTGAGACAGGTGCTCTGTTTACAAGTGCACACACACACAAACACACACACCAAATTAATAATGCAGAGAACTGCATGTGCTTAGAGGATAAGCGAGATTAGGGGCGGGGAAAAGGGGAAGGGTCAAATGGAAACAAAGAAAAAACGTTTATATTCTCTTACAGAACACAATTTCGGCAAATATTCTAGACACAGTCTACGTTATCCTAAAACATCAGTTCCCAAACTAGAGGTCGCTTGATTTACAAATCAAGGTCATGAAAGAAACTGAATGAACTTATTTTACAACTTATTTCACTCTAACTCTGACTGACTCTGTGTGCTTCTACTAGTGCGGGACTCCAGCAGTAAGGATGGACACATTTCTCGGTGACTTTGACACAGTGGAACAAATAAGATTCATGAAACCAGCAATATGGATATGGATTTACAGGCCTGACTGTAAATGACCAGGCGTACGGTGTGGAGTTTCACCCTGCAAAAACAGAGCACGGCGAGTTGGCATGGGGAGGAGTCAAAACTGATCCAGCTCGTCCTACCCATGACACAGAGTTGCCATAAAAGTGCCAAGTGGTAGATGTGTTTCAGGCTGGGTAAGTGTGTCTAGTGTGTTGTTTTGTGTTGTACTGCATTGTGTGGGCCAAGCTTGTGGTTCAGACATGAGATCTAGCTCCACCCCCTGGACTTTTTTTTTTTCAACGACAGTAAGGCCCTGATTTACCGAGATCCTGAATGACGTACGCTACTTTGCATGGACAATGGGGTAAATTGTCCACGCAAAAAAAAAATGGGCGTGTTGCTGGTCATTTTCAAACAATAAAGGGCGTAAATTGCGTCACAATGCAAATTAAGGGTACAGTAGAATACACTATGTAAAGCAGGCTTCGGCACATGCTGCTCGTTCTTGATCGCCACAGTGGGCTCAGATCTTGAAACGATTACCAGAAAAGTCAAACTGTAAGAATAATGCGGAGTTAATGCTGAGAGTTCAAATACAATTTGAGCAGAGGTGACAGACATGTTTGGTTCATAGGTGAGGCTGTGTTTCCTTTTGAATGCTGCTGGCAGTGTAGGTGTGAATGTGCAGTGAATATCTAAATATTAAACTCTCTAAATGGATATCATATATATATACAATCTTTATCTGTCCGGTTCCGATGATCCTGTGCCTCTGATAGCCTCAGATTCCTCTTCTTGACTGACAGAAGTGGAACCTGATGTTTCCTTCTGCTGCTGTAGCCCGTCCACCTCAAGGTTTGATGTTTTGTTCATTCTGAGATGCTTTTCTGCTCATCATGGTTGTAAAGAGTGATTTATTGAGTTATTATATCCTTCCTGGCAGCTCATACCCATCACTCCGGAGAGTGTTGTGTGAAGACTGCCGGGTACCAAAACCATGCCACGATTGGAGTCACAGAGGTCACACATTTTCTTCATTGTGACATTTGATGTGACCATTGAACTAAAGCCCTTGAACTGAAGCCCTTGACCTGAATCTGCATGACTTTTTTGTACTGCACTGCTGCCAGATGAGTGGCTGATTAGTTGTAAAGATGTTCCTAATAATGTTATTAAAACATGGTGAATGGAATCATTTTATTTTCCTCTTGAGGAAACAGACTTGTGCAAATTTAAATACATGACCTCCAGTCATTCTTATTTGCACACACACACAACTTTCAGACATTCTCAAATTTTCTCACTCATATTCCATCGCTGTTCCAGGTATATTTTTAGGTTTGGTAAACTGCAGTAACTGACTCCGATCTGCATTTTTCACTTTTAAGTAGAAACGCCACAAATGGCATATTTGTTGAAGCAAACTGCAAAAAACGTGCCCTTATTTGTACATGGAATATGAAATCCTCTGTATACTTGGGTTTGTGCGGGTGTTAGTGAGGCTGCATGTTTTTACAAACACAAATATTCAGTAAATCAAGTCCTTGGTGTTTGAAAACATGCATGCACAGCTAGATTTCATTATTTTCCACAAGCTTTACAACCACTTCACCCAAAAGTGATCATTACTGAGATGTAAAACCAGTCTAGGCACTTACCACTTGAGACTGAAGTAAATAAAAAGAAGTCAGATATTTAAGATTCATGGCCCAGCTTGTGAAAGCATAAGTAGATCGGTATCACAGTAAAAAAAAGAGAGAGAGAGAGAGAGAGAGAGAGAGAGAGAGAGAGAGAGAGAGAGAGAGATATTATAAGTGAGAGAAGGAGACAGAGGTTACAGTGGTGACAGACATTAGTGTGTGTGTGTGTGTGTGTGTGAGTGAGAGAGAGAGAGAGAGAGAGAGAGAGAGAGAGAGAGAGAGAATTACAACTGAAACACAGGTGTGCATTAAGAATGAGATGCAAAGTAAAGATAAGGGTAAATAAGCACCACGAAGATGATGGACAGGAAACGTAAGAGAATATGATGAGTAAATTGAGCTTGAGTAACTAAGAAAAAACTCATCAGGAGTTTATATTATACGCTCTTAAAAACACTCAATCAGCAGCTTTACCTTACATTACTGTCCTTGTAGACACAAGTAGTCGAACAACAAAGTACTCCAAGTTAATAATTATCTATAAAATTATTTCTATAATCTCTAGAATCTATTAGTAAATGACACTTTATATTCAACGCCTGACAGAAAAAGGTCCTATTGCTTTATGGGGCTCGTCAACCATACCTGCATATTCATATTAAACAAGACAAGGAGCTTGTTTATTACCCAAATTAAGACAAGGGTGCCATTACTTAATATTTCTGGAAACAGACAGATTGGGTCTGAATGTAAACTGAATCAGGCCAGCAAAAATACACGCTGCGATTCTAACGGACCTTGCTCAAAGTAAGGCCTTGTTCTTCCCGCAGCTTTTCTACTGAAGGAGGTTCTGCTATGCCATTGTGTTTTACCCAATGTAGTGAGCACCTACAGTGTACAAGAAGACAAACGGGATTTTGCCTAACTGTGCATTAGCATACACCTGTGTAAAGACCAAAAAGTCATTAGTCAAAAGTCTTTGGACACCTTAACATCATGCCCATACTGTATGTGCATGTGTTAGGTCACAGGTTTATCCCAAACGTGTCCGGAGAGATTGAAGACAGGACTGTCTAAGCCTGTCTTCATAAACCTCTCTTTGTACACAGTGGCACTGTCGTACAAATGTGATGGACAGGTGTCCACACACTTTTGGCCACATAGTGCGTTATTGTGCATTAAAGCACCCAGGATGTGTTTGGGATATAAAGCAATTACTGAAATTGACTGAATGAATGAATGAATGAATGAAAGATGAACTGATCAGTGCTGCATCAGTGTTTTCCTTTAAGAAACGTTCATGCGATTTAAGAGATATGAACACAAAGTATAGCGCGAGTGCCAGTGTTCAGTGTCTGCTACGCATTCAATTAACATCAGGCTCATTAACATCTGAATGCGTTTTAATACTAACACTATTCAGTCGGCAGGTTATCTTAACACTTGGTCCAAAAAGAGTAAAGTTATCTTGTTACATAAAGCTAAGACAAAATGATTGTGTGTACGTGTCAAAAAAAAAAATGTGAAGAAAAACGTGTTTCTTTTAAATACGTTGTAATCGACCAGTTTTTCTTTTGCTCGTGTGCTCGAGTTCTTGACTCCAAAATGATTAAAAATCAACAAGCTTCTGGGCAGAATTCTGGTTGGATATTTGACCACTTTTCTTGGAATAATCGGTAGAGTTTGGGTAAATTTCTCCTGGCACAGACCTGACTTTTAAGCACAGTCCACACATTTTCAATAGGGCTGAGGTCAGGACTTGTTTTAAGCTAAATGTTAGCATGCTTTATCTGTTCCACAATCAGCTTTGATGTGTTTGGGGTCAATGTCCTGTTGGTTTGAGGTTCTGCTGAAAAATTCTGAGGTTCTTTATAATTCCATCCACTTTGTACAATAGATCAGTTCCACTGGAAGCAAACCTACTGTACCATCACTGTGCTTAACAGCCTCTGGAAATTGTGGACAAACAACTCAAATCTTCATCTCATCTGACTATAAAACTTTCCTCCAGAGGGGCCTTGGCCTTGACAAATGAAAAGACATTTTGGAACTTTCAGCGCCATTGAATTAATAATCTAAATGGGTTTTATGCTTATTTTTGACCCTTTATGTATAATTTTGAGCCCAAGTTAAAATGTAAAAACATAAGCTAAAATAATTTCAACTTTGTGCACCAAATATTTGTTTTTTATTTATTAAAGATCATTCTTACCCAGAAAAACAACAGTTCAAATAAATAATAAAAAAAAAGCCCAGTATTGCCATGACGACTGTATGTAAACTCCTAACCACATGTGTGTGCCTTACATGTATATATCTCTCTATCACACATGCACGTGCACACACACAGAGAGAGAAAGGGAAGGGCAGAGAGGAACAGCAGGAGTCGTGGTGCTCCACTCTCAGCCCTGTTGCTATGCGAGAAGCAACATCTCTCAATTCTGCAGCGAGAATTTGGGAACTAATGACAGGAGGAGGGCTGAAGACCTGCTCCACAAGATAAAAACAGAAAACGCAAACCTCATCTCACTGTGTGTGTGTGTGTGTGTGTGTGTCCATGCAAACATTGCTGGGCAGGTTAAAACAGGACGGTGCAAGATGTATGCAGATCACAGAGAGTAGAAGCATGACTGAATCGTACATAACCTTCAAAACGCACAAACAAAAGGGGAAATGGAGGTCACTCACACACACACACACACACACACACACACACACACACACACACGGAGGCTTCCATTCCATGTTCATGTGACAGAGCAAATCAAGTTACCTGCCAGACTGAGAGATGTACAGATCAAATGGAACTCCAAGGAAGAGAGAGAGAGAGAGCGAGAGAGCGAGAGAGAGAGAGAGAGAGAGAGGGGTACCTCTTGGATCGACGCAGCATGCTCCTCTCTGGCAGAGAGAAATTAGAGAGAACAGTCCAGAACGAGTCAGACATGATCCAGGCTCTTCACGATCACCACTGTCACGCAGAACTCAAACCCGCCGGCTGCCATAAAGCACGTAGATGAACGACAGCCATGCTAAACGAGTGTGTCTGCATGTGTGTGTGAGAGAGAGAGAGAGAGAGAGAGAGAGAGAGAGAGTTTGTGTCCCCAGCTGTCAGAATGCTGGTGCGACTGCCTACAACCTGTGACGCTGCTAGAGGTAGTGTCAGCTGCAGTCGCCTTCCTCACACTCGCTCCCTCGCTCCCTCCCTCATCCCCCTCTCTCTCTTTCTCTCTCTCTCCATGCAAACAGAAGCAGAACAAAATCAAACCTAGCAGCTATGCTTCATTACAATTCACACACTTTTACCTAACTCCATACTGAACAGTCATGTGATATCAGATCAAATTAGAATCTATGAACCAGTCGTAATTTGTTGACAATTTCTTTTCTTTTCTTTTCTTTTTTTTTTTACAAAAGAAATTCACCCTTCTCACTCATAATATAATGGCATCTTCCTTAATAAATAAAAACAAGCATATCTGATGATAACACTTCATGGATGACAAGCCACTGAAATCCATTCACTTTTTTTTCATTCGTATGCAGTGTGAAAAATATTGTGTGTTTATGAATATAATTATATCCGCCTGCTTCCTTATGAAGAAGCTGTTGTGCGTAACAGACAAAGAAAAAATCTGATTAACTGTTGCACTTGTATGAAGGAAGCGTCGGGGGAAACACTGCTGTAGTGTTTACTCAACTAAATCTAAACTAAAATGAACAATAACCAAATATGCCGATAAGAATTATCCATTTTCGTCTAAAGACGAGGCTGGCTGTTAAAATTAACATGGCACGGAGTCTACGCTTATTACAACTTAGACGGTATTACATCTTGTTACACAATATTACATCTCACAGGCTAAGGACATTACAGCTTTCAACTATCACGCAGAGAAGTGAGACAGAACTGCACTCGGGGAGCTGTGAAATACTGTTAGCTAAAATGAATACAACATAACACACAGTGCCTGAAGAAACTGTCACAGGATGAAAGAATGTTCCCGAGTTTAATTTAATCTCTCTCTCTACCGAACGTGCAGTGTGTGTGATTACCATAGAAAACACATTTCCCTGTACTGCAATCCACTGGACTCAGAAATTATCCAAGTCGATCTTAACGTGCTCATGGACGCATAAAGCACATTCCTATTCGCATGGCTAGTCGCTTAAGTCGTTCATAGCGTAATGAGACAAATATCACTTTCTTATAACTTTTAATAACTACCTGTAAAAACAATCTAATCACGTCAGGCAATGTATGACTTACAAAATATCTTTTCTCAAATCAAAAGCTACATATCAAGAAAACAAGAAAAAAAAAAACAGGTTTTACCGAGTAGTTAATGACACACAGGGAAGCCAGGTTACGGCTGACTGCCTGCAGTGCTATGATGTTATGACTTTAGGCATGTTTATGTCACAAAACTCAGTCTAGGTCAATAGGGGTGTAACAATACGCTTCAAGTTTCAGAAAATTTAATCAACAGCTGGATAAAGAAAAATAATGACTAAAAAAGATTCCCTTTTTACTTCTGCATAATAAACAATGCAAAACAATGTGCATTTTGGTATGTATATAATTAAATACATTAAAACTGAGTTTTAATACCATAAACATAATATATTATATATTTTCCATTCTAAAAGAACGTACGCACACAAACACAAATTTATAAATTGTCTCAGAAATTTTGATTCAGTAAATAAATTGTTTGAAATGATCGAATGTAACATAATGAGGTCTGGAGGAGAAACAGAGCTCCAAAACGGCTAATCTGACCGATTTCTGTGACTGCAGAAGCACGGGACAATGTTCGAAGCTACAGAGGAGCTCCTTTAACCTGTTTTAAATGAGTTGTGCTGTGTTGATCGATGCAATCCAGAGCTACTGGGCTTTCAGTCATCTCACAAGTGCAGATGAAGCTTTGCACAAAGGAACATGATAATACTGTATGACCAGAATGCTCTCTATATATTTTAATTTTATGGGTTGTACAGATTGGGACCCCTGGTGTTCACTCAGTGCAACTGCACTACACGCATAATCAACAGAAAGCTGATCAAACATTTCCACAATGAACATCACATTTCTATAACATGACACCCCTAAACGTTGATGTTTTCCGAGTCCCTGACTTGAATGATGGGTTTTCCGGTCTGAGGTGTGTTCAGAGTCCGGAAACAACTTGAGGTTAAAAATGCCGGAGTATTCCTTTAATGCATTCCAGCACGAACACACACTCACATGAATTTAACATTCGCACAGTTACGGAAGTATTAGCAGTGGGTGTGATAAGAAGGTGCAAATCAAAGTTATGAAAGTATCCTATAACACCTATCGCCTTCATCATCATGTAGCAGGTAAGATACACGGCTGGATGAGAGGAGAATAAAGCTGGTAATGAGGTGTAATGAGGAGATGGATGGAGGGTGGTGTGAGGATTGAGGCAGGATTTAGTGGCATGACAGAGTTCGGCAGAATGCTGTACTGTGTACTTGTGTGCTTGTGTGTGTGTACAATGGTAAAAGCAGCCAAGCGTGGAAAGCACCGTGTCACCTTGAGGCGGCTCACAACAGGCTCCACACACACACTAAATCACATCAAGCACAACATATCACACACGCACACATTCATGTATACACACAACTAAGGCAGAGAAAAGACAAATAAAGCTTAGAACTGACTTCAGTGGGGGGAAAAAAAAGCCCAGAGAGGTTTAAAAGGAGTGTGAGTCACGATCAGTGTTTGGGCATTACAATGCCTCATTAGACCATGTACACACACACAAACACACACACACACACACCATTAAACAGTTGATGGTTAAAATATTAACTGTTACTTCTTAGAGAAAGAAATGCTCGGCCAACAGGTGCCATCATTCTCCACAACACAGGCGACATTTTACAGCAGTAAATAATGAAATCACTACAAAGTGCATTTTTGACGTACATATTAAAACAGAATAATTTTTTCAACCTTGCCTGTGGTACTCAGTTTTAAATACATAATTACGTTTTCGCTTCCTGCACAACTGGAGAGCAGAAGCTAGTGAGAAGCTAAGGGGAAGTGCTACGTCTGTGCAGTACAAACCTGCGGCGATCGCCTTTTTTAGGTTTTATCAGCTTAGTGCACTAGTTGCGTATTTCTTTAAGGGAGCACTATGTAGGAGCAGAAATGGAATATAATATTCACAAGTATGTTTTCATCAGTGTATAATTACTGTACAGGTACCTGTAACTATGAATCGTTTTGCCTTCATAAGCTCAGAATATCTACAAAGGGAGCGGGGTCTCTTCCACCGAGCCACCACAGTTGCCCAAAATGGACAAACCAAAAACTTGCTCCAGCGGGTGTATTTCACAGTTTTTAAATGAAGCGGACAGTACCAGAAGCAAGACGAAGAAGAAGAAAGAAAGAAAGAAAGAAAGAAAGATGAAGAATGTAGAAGCTACTTTAAGAGGCTGATGGTGATCGGATTTTTCTTTTAATTTAAAATTTTGTTAAAGATAACTTTAAATGTTTGGCCATGACTTTTATATAATTGTATTGCTGTTAGAGTTAGAGTCACATCCCCTGTATCAGTAGCTTTGCTTGTAGAAAACATCCCCCTGTCTGACCCTGTAGTGGTACATATCATTTAGAGTTCATGGACGTGATTACTGTATTAATGGGAATAAGACAGTCTTTTTACGAGTGACAGTTTTCTGCCGTTTGGTTGATCGTTTCAAGTAACCTTCTCCGTATCCTGTCAAGGAGAGGTAAAAAAAAAAAAAAAAAAAAGAAGAGGTAAAAATCAGTGAATCTGAATTCATGCTTGTATAATTATTTTGGTGGCTCCAATAAAATAATAATATGCTCACAGGTCAAGTTTGTTTGAAGTAAAGTTCCACTCCTGTACTGAAATAGTGTTATAAAGCCAAGGCTAACACCTAGACTACCATACCAACCCCAAACCAGGCTTTTAGTTTTTGGAAGAAAATCCTAAGATTCAAAAGTGCATGACACTATCCTTCTTCTTCTTTTTCTTTTTTTTTTTTTTTAGTTTTATATCGCAAATGTATTGGAAACCCCTCTAAAATATGTAGTTATTAATTAGCCTAACAGTCACTAAGATGAACCAAAAAAAAAAAAAAAAACCACCACATGGTCACGCCATGGCTGCTGGGGGTTCCAATACATGCTTGAAAATGGAGGGCTGAGCGGTGGAGACATTAAAGTCGGCTGCAATCTGCAACGTTACCACTAGATGCCACTAGATCCTATGGAGTGTCCCTTTAAAGAAAATACCTCTACCTTCTCTAACGCGATCTCATCATGAATGAAGCAGGCTGTGTTTTCAGTCAATATTAGCTGGTGGTTGGAAGAGAGAAAAATGCTTAGAGGAGGGAGAAATCGCTGTCCTTGAAGTGATTCATACTCGTACCTCACGTACAATGTGACAAGAAAAACTAAAAGGTAAGAAAAAGGTCGGCTTTCGTTTCAGGTTGGTGTCGATGCTGGTTAGTATCAGACTAATGTCCATGCTGCGTGAGGCACAGCAGTGTGTTTACGCCTTACCTCCAGAAGAAAGGGTTGGGTGAGCCAGGGCCAAGAGCCGGGGCAGAGGCAGGGCCCGGGGCACAGACGGCCTCTTCCAACCCTTCGCCGAGCTGTGACAGGCGGACAGGAGAGGAAGAGGAGGAGGAGGAAGAGAACGACGTGGGGCTGAGGAGGTGCTGCAGGAGGCTGCTGTTGCCGTGGCAACGGAACTGAGCCGTTGGCCAGATTCTATTGAGCGTGGCACCGTGAAAGAGAAGAAAAAGTGAAGGCAAAAAAAAAAAAAAAGAAAGAAAGAAAGAAAGAAAAATAAAAATTTCTGGTCACATGCTGACTGGAAGTGTGTGTGCCTGTGCAAGCAGGTGTGCCTGAATCTCTCGATATCTACTACACATCGCTGTCCTCTTGCGCGGTGTATAAACGCATACTGAGCTCTACAGGTTGTAAACACGTCCACGCTGTATGTACGAAGGTTCGAAACTCGACACCATGCGTCCACTCTAAAAGTCAGCAGTGTGAAATAAAAGCTGCTGAGTCGGAGGGTGTCTCTAAACAAGCCCACGAATAAATTTCTTTTCTGTACGAGCTGGTAAGAAGACGGGATGCCAGAGATGGGTTCCGTGTGCAGTGCCGATAGATAGAAGGCTCCTGACGATACGAAAATATAGATGGCCCACTGTGCTAAAAACAGACACACCGACCTGGACTGAGCAACTCTCCTAGTGACTTGAATTTGAGTGAGATGTTAAATTATATGCAGAGATATACACTCACTACCAGAGACAAATGAAGGACAAATGATGCGCAAGGCATTGCCAAAAAAAAAAATGTTTTAAAATTATTGAATTTCTTTGTTTGATGCACAACAATGACTAGGATCTCTGATCTTTTAATAAAACGGGATGTGCCAAACAGACGATAATGAAAACGGAAAAAACCCGCCAAAATAATTTTTTTCTTTCTCTAATATGTTTTGACACTATAAATATATTACATTAAACTGGTTTTGTGTTATTTACTTTTTTTTATATTCCTTAATAAACAGTAAATACAGTCAGTCTGCAAAACGATGTCTCAAACCTCGCTAGCGAATTGTGATTTCCTCACACGGTGTTTGAGTTGACTGGTAGCTACAGTACAGTACAGTACATGCCTGTGCGACACGGATATAAGCCAAATCAATTCTGTTTGTAATCAGATAATGGCTGTTAAAATGTCTGTCTAAAATGAAATATTTAGATGGACATTTTTCCCCTTTTCACTTCGGGGATTTTAAAATGCTAAATCTGTACTTAAGGTTGAGGTGTGCTCAAAACAGAAACAGTTTTAACAGCTATATGTAAGAGAAAACCTAAAATAATTTCACGTACAGTACTGCAAGTTTGGACGCACCTACTAATTTATTTAATCCATCTTATACATTGTAGAAATATATTTACTTCTATTTATTTATTATTATAGTAATATTTAGTGGTAATTATCATATACCTCTCATCAATAAACTGATTCTGATTAATCACAAATCAAAGTTCAGCAGTTTGGGCAGGACATCGTCTCGATTTCATCTGACTGCTGAAGCCATGCTCCGTACAGAACTTTTACATTTATATTAGCTTACTGTTGAAAGATCAGGAGAGATGTACAAAAGAATTTCCAAACTTTATAGGTTTTTCTTTATGTTGACTATTTTCTACATTGTGGAAAAATACTATGAAAACTATGAAACTAACTTATGGAACATATACGGAATAATGTGGTAAACAAAATAGCGTTAGAAAATATTTCTGATATTAGAGTCTTTAAAGAAGTCCCTGTTTACTTTGATGAAGCTTTGCACACTATTGCCATCATCTTAACCAGCTTCATGAGGTTTTAACAGCTGTGACTAGTCAAAAAGTTCTTTAGTGGAATTTCTTCTACTTCTTTTTAACGTGTTTCAGTCGTGTTGTGTCGAGGTAGAGTTGGTATACAGTAAATATCCCTATTCGACAACTGAAGTAATCCATATTATGTCAAGAACCGCTCGGCTAAGTAAAGAGATCTGACGGCCCATCGTTACTTTAAGACAGGAAGTGTCTTTTAGGTAATAAAAAGAAAGAAATCCATTGAATTAGAAGGCGTGTTCAAACATTTGACTGGTTCTGTACGTGCCCCCAAGACATCCTGGCATCCCTGATATCTAGATAACCACTAATAGAAAACTCTGACTGGGTTCTCACAGCAGCAGCTTCATGCTATGTGAGCTCCTGGTGTAAGCCAGCAGGTGTGAGCCAGCAGGTGTTTACTGCTAAAAGCTTGAAGTGTTTGAACAGTGTGTGTTTTCATTCCACTGATTCAGTACACTGAAACCTTCGAGTCTGTAACACAGGAGGACGAACTCCAAAGCTTTGTTTTATGTTCATTCTTGACTCTGGTACTTTACGGTGCCTTTATATTCTTCTTTAACATACTTTCTGTAAATTGCTTGTGTTGGTATCGCTCTAACCTGGCGACAGCAGTCAGACAACGGCATCCGTCTGTAAACTAAGGAAGAGAAAACTAAAGGAACACCCTCGGGCAATGGGAGAAGGGCGATTTGAGTGCGACACTGTCAGTATGAAAGCAGGGTCGTTTGTCATTTGTCTCAGGTAGACAAGAGTGGAAATTTCCATATCCGAGTCGGCATCATTTTCATGGCGATTTACCAGGAAGTGGCCGAAAATATCTCGAAATATCCATGGTGAAAACAGTTCTCTCTAACAACTTTAAACATCGGCTTCAAACCCATGAAGTTTTTCATTTTTTTTTTTTCCATGTTTCAAATGGAAAAATCCATCAGCTTCCCTACAGACTTTAACCATAATCAGCGGCTTTTTAAAGAAATTCATATTTATTCGTATAAAATAAATATAAAAATAGAGAACCGTTCCTTTCCTCTACTTATATAAAAAAAAAAAAGGTCAAAGATCAGGAACATGACAAAAGGAATGATAGCTTAATTATGACTCTGTGTTAAACCTTTAGCTGGTGAACTTATATTTATATTAATACAAACAGATCATGAAGGCAAAAAAAAAAAAAATTAGGACCATTTATTTTGCCTTCGTTTGTTCAGTTTTAGTCACGTTACGGAACAAGAGTTCGGTTTCTATCGGAAGATATGATTAGCTCTGCATATACACATCTATTTAAAGGTGTCAGAGATGCTGTGTGTGTGTGTGTTGTGTGTGTGTGCATGTGTACACAGCTGTGGCAGTAGATACTGAGAGGCTTACTGTATGCGCAGGTTGGGTGCTCCTGCTCTCTCCTTCCTTTTCTTCATGCCTGCTATGGTGTGACGAGATCAAGCAGCAAGACTAAAGTGCGGTCGGCAGAAAAAAAGTCACTTCTGTCTTAAGACCATGATCACGCACCGGTCCATACAGCTGTAACCCTAACCCTAGAACGTTAGATTACCACTGGCATCGAGGACTTCCAACCTTCAGCTGAAGACCACCACGCCATCCAAAACGTGGACTTTATCAAAGTGACAATCAGCGTGTGTAAGCAGCAAGCCGTAGTGAGTTAAACGGGTCCAGAAGGGAGAAAGCCGAGGCCTGACCTCAGTCTGAGAGGACAGACGTAACCCATAGTTAGTCGCTGAGTGGTAACAACAGCCAAATGAGATCTCCAGCTGTGAACGTCTTTGGATTAAGCAAGATCAAATCCATTTCTGTCCGGCACGAGGGTGAAGAGACGACAAGAGTTTGCCGGCCTAATGCTGCCTCCTATATCCATCTCGTATACACATGACTACTCTGGTGATATGACGAGACCTGGGTGAGGGGGAGGGTCTGACTGCAGCTGTCGCACTTCACTCGGTGTCCATCTCAGAACCAAAAGAACATGAAGTCCATGTCCAAAGTCCAGCCAAAATAAACGATAGAAACCATAAAATCAAACGGAGTTATGCCAGTTTGATTATAACTCTGATGTACAGGACAGGCGAATGCAATAACGCTGAAATATGAGCTATTGCTGCACATCAAGGACAAACATTGGCGTGTGTGTGTGTTTCTCTGATTAATTGAGTTCGAATAGAAGGCTTTTGATTTGATTAAGTCTTTAATCCAGGCCTGGAGCACTGTGGAAGGTTTTAGCTCAGCGAAGAAACACACCGAACTCGCCACACACACTTGTACACCCAAAACTCCCGAAGCTACACGTGTATTGCATTCCTAGCCATGTTTAATTGTGTTACAATCTAATGCACAGCACTGTTGTTTCATACTGTTATGCGTGGAATGGATCATTACAACATAACCTTTCAATTCTTGCACTTTTATACCATTGAATGTTTTGAACCTATTGAAAAAGGAAGGCGATGTAATGTGGATTTATATGGATATGTATTTAATTTAGTTACTACGAGCTCAGAAATTTTTTACAATTTAGTTATTGAACTTCCAAATCAAAGCAAAAAAATAATTACATTCTCTAGTCAGTTTCAGTAATATTATAATGATGTTTATATATTTTTAGTTCTCATTAATGTCCTGGCGTGCACTGTACAAAAGCAACATAAGGAAACCTCGTAAGGGTGTAAAATGCACTCACCTGGCAACAACATGTCAAAAAAATCTGGCCATGGCTACACAGATACTCAGCTGTTATATCTGCTCTTGACACAAACCCTTTTGACCTTTGACCTCTGCTGCAGCCTCTACACCAGCATTGCTATACTGTGTTTTGGCAGCTGCACACGAGATCTTCGGGACTCATACGTTTATATTTTTTCTCTTTCTGAAGAATGATGGGGGGGGAATGCCTTACTTGCCTGATAAACTTACCCACGCCCCCCCCCCCCCCCCCCCCCCCCCCCCCCCCCCTCCCGC